>JAMWYP010000341.1:477154-631480 GCA_025563575.1 Acacia pycnantha | reverse complement strand
TATAATCTTTGCCAGGTTTTTTCTTTTTCCTCCGGTTATTTCATGTTAAAGAAACTAGTAGGGTAGTAAAAAATGCATGTCTGGAGATACACATGAAAAGAAAAGACAGAGGTTAGATGAACTTTTCTATTTTAGTTGTTTCCTAACTTATTTCGTAATGGAGTTTCATTTAAATGGTTTTACATTTGTTGCGCCCGTACCTTTTCTCTTCGAAGTGAACAAAATTTATAGCAGAATTGCTTCTTTACTGCATGCTTCATTTTTGGACGAGGGATGACGTGGGAACTGTAGAATGGAATGGGAAAGAAAGGAAATGATACATTTTCAAATTTGAGGATTGGTGGAGATGGCAGAGGAAGAATTTCCCTCCCTCCTCTCAAAACCATTTTATTTATACATAGTCGCCCTCCAAATTGGATGTAAGGAGGGGGAACAAGTTTCCTTTTATTCTGAAATTTGTAGTTTGCTATTTTGGCCTCAAATTATTTGTGTTTAAAATATTTTTACAGGGTCGATTGAAATTCTACTTTGGTCATAGCTGTGGTAGATGTGAAGTATAATTAGTCATTTCATGCAATCTTACTAGTTCTGAGTTCATGGCTTCTTGGACTGTGGTGTCATCTCAATTCAAGGGACAAATATGAGAATGATGATAAAGTTTAAGATTCGGTTAGATAATGTAATTATCTTTATAGAAACCAAATGGATCAAATAATTGATTGAATGAAAGTAAATAGATTTAGCAAAAGCTTTTGACATCTCCCCCTGATGCAATCAACAGCAATCAATTTGAGGTTGGATTGTTGGATTTAAACATTATAATATAGGTGCTATTGCTAAATATATACTGATAACTTAGTCATAAGTGTGGTGAGGTTTTGCTTCATGTAAAATCTCTTATTCACATCTTCATTTTACTCTACAAAATGATTATTCTAATGTTGAATTTACTATATTTTTAAGTACATGGGAGAGCTGGGATTTCGCTTTGAGGTATACCGCAACGATGAATTAACAGTTGAGGAGTTAAAGAGGTAAGAATTGTGTTTGTCATGCATATTACGTGGTATATAATTATTGATGAAGCTTTAGTGAGAACATGCAAATTTTTATGGATTTATTTTTTCCCCTGCGTAGGAAAAATCCTAGAGGTGTGCTAATATCACCTGGTCCTGGTAAGCATTGTCTTGGTATTTCAAACATTTTTTTCTCATTTCTTTATCATTATCTATTATTATTACACATGAACAAGGTTTTGATGTGCAATATAGATGAAAGAATGGATTACACTCACAAGATTGTTATATACGTCATTTCTTCCTTATAGGCATACCTCAAGATTCTGGCATATCTTTGCAAACAGTTTTGGCACTTGGACCAACTGTACCTTTATTTGGTGTGTGCATGGGCTTGCAATGTATTGGAGAGGCTTTTGGTGGTGAGCCTTCAAATATTTCTTTTAATCCATGAAGCAACTGATGTATTAGAATTTGGGCCCATTTAACAAATTTAAGTTTCCTTGGTGTTCTGTATATGATTTATCTTTCTTCAGCGGATTCCCATCTTTCAATTTTAAAGGAAAAGAATATATATTCTGTCCACTATCATTGATCTCTCTCTGGGTTCTTTCTGTTGGGTCATACATATGACTTGATGATTACTTTGTTCCTATGCGCTGTGCAGGAAAGATTGTGCGTTCTCCTCAAGGTGTTATGCACGGAAAAAGCTCTTTGGTGTATTATGATGAGAAGGGAGAAGATGGATTATTGTCTGGGTTACCGAAGTATGGTTTCGTTACTTTCATGTATTTTGAAATATGTCATTATCTGATTGTTTGTCAGCTCGGAACTTGATTGTTTAGTTTTATCGTATGGAAGTTGCATTGTCTAAAATTTACCTCTTAGACAAGATTAAGCTATAGTTGGTTTTAGCCATGTATGGTTTTTTTGCAAGTAGGCCCTCTTGTAGAACAATCAGAGTTTACTGAACATGAATCAATAATCTTTTGTAGCATCCATACCAATCAGGAGGAGGAGAAGCAATATTATGATATAAAATGTTAATATCATTTCTTTCAGATTGGGTTCCTATATTTGCCATACAGTAATAGCAAATTGAAGCATACAGTAATAGAAATCACTGGTGTTTGCATAACCGCGTTTCCTTTCTGTTCAGCCTCATGGTTTTAAAAACTTAAAAGTCACAATGTAATTATTCTGGCATCTTCACATCTTTTCAGCCCTTTCACTGCTGGTAGATATCATAGCCTTGTAATTGAAAAGGAGAGTTTTCCTCATGGAGAACTTGAGGTAACAGCATGGACAGAGGATGGTCTTATAATGGCTGCCCGTCATAAGAGATATAAGCATTTGCAGGTAACATCTTACTCTTCACGCTATGCTGGTTTGATTTATACTACTCACATGTAGTTCATCACTGTGACTTTAAAATCAGAGGTGCTTTGTTCATCTAGCTGCATTTTCTAGCATGTCTTCTGCTTCTCCTGAGTAATATTTCCCGATTATATGTGAAACAACTTCCTTTTTGGTCTAATAAAATCCACTTGATCAAGAAATATGCTCACTAGTAGGCCTTCAAAGGTTTTCACCCTGTTTACCTTGTTAACCACCAAACCTAATGTTTATAGATGTTTACAGCAACTGCGATGCAAGCTGGCTCAAGGTTGAAACAAGCTAGCCACCGTTCAAAAATGAATTTCTAGTCTCCTTTTCTTTCGTTATATAGTTACAATGGTTTTTAACTATCATTTCCTCAAAACTGCAGGGGGTTCAATTTCATCCAGAGAGCATTATAACCACCGAAGGCAGGACGATTGTCGGCAATTTTGTCAAGCTTATAGAGAAGAATGAGGCTGAAGCTCTCAAAAAATGATGCTTCATTACTGTTGAATCTTAGGACGACTATAATTATAAAGCGCATATAGCTGAGGAGAGTCGATGTTCTTAGCTTTCTGAAGTCAACTATCTGCTTTAGAGTTTTATGTCAGTGCCTGGTGTGTAGTTAGTTCATAAAAAGGCACATGATGTTTTTTTTTTCAGTCTTTCATATTTATGTAATGACTATTTGAAGCTATCAGTTTCCTTTAAACTATGCATGTTATTTCCAATTTTTATCTATGTTTACTCGTAAACTATCATCATATCATATTTTATTGACTTAAAAGAACATTGCATGGGGTCCAGAAACTAGGATAAGAGTTAAAGGCTAGAGATAATACAGTGAGATTTCGTGGATTTATTACAGTGGCCTAGCAAACGGAAGAAAGAAGAGACTTCAGGGACCATTTTTCATTTGGTTCTCGTTTGAGTCTCTGTCACACCTCACAACCTTTTTCTGTGCCAACTGCCAACACACACACACAATATAATTTGGAATAGCAACTTGAGCTATTTATAATTTTATATAACTTATCTTTCTTTAGATTCCAACCACTATTTTTTTCCTTTAAAAAGAGAGGGTCTAGTTCCATGATAAAAAAGAAGAGTAAATACTTTTTTGTCCTGAAAAAATCTTGACCATTTTTTATCCATAACTAAAAATAACTCGTCCTGTTATCCCTAGGAAATCAAAAAACATTCCACGTTAGTTCTTCTGTCAGTTAGCTCCTAACGGCGTCACTAACATTGCTGATGTGTAACGTGAGTTGGTCCAGTCACATGCCACGTAGGAAGGCCAAAACGACGTCGTTTATAAGAGTAGATACCTTTTTTAGTCCCTGGAAAAAAGTACGGACCCTTTTTGATCCCTAACTAAAAATAACTCCTCCCGTCATCCCTGGGAAATCAAAAAACATCTCACGTTAGTTCTTCCGTCAGTTAGCTCCTAACGGCGTCACTAACGTTGTTAATGTGTAATGATGTCTATGGTCATCAAATATAACTTCGTCTTTAACTTCGTATACGTTATCGTCAACTCCATCGGTTCTATGGTCGTCAAATGATGTCTATCTTCGGTTCCTTGATGCTCTGCTGCGCAGAGTTTCTCGCCTAGGTTTGCGCCGAAGTTAGACGGTGTTCACTGCTTTGAATCTTTATACTTCTCTAAATCCAACCGTGAGGTCAGTGAATAGACTTTTCAACGAGTAAAAAATGTTGAAGGTAACGAAGCACCCTGCACCAACTCACGTTACACATTAGCAACGTTAGTGACGCCATTAGGAGCTAACTGACGAAAGGACTAACGTGGGATGTTTTTTGATTTCCTAGGGATGACGGAACGAGTTATTAAGTTAGGGATCAAAAAGGGGTCCGTACTTTTTTCCAGAGACCAAAAAGGGTATTTATATAAACGACGTCGTTTTGGCCTTCCTACGTGGCATGTGACTGGACCAACTCACGTTACACAGCAACGTTAGTGACGCCGTTAGAAACTAACGGCGGAAGGACTAACGTGGAATGTTTTTTGTTTTCCCAGGGATGACGGGACGAGTTATTTTTAGTTAAAGATCAAAAAAGGGGTCTATACTTTTTTCCAGTGACCAAAAAAGGTATTTAATAAGTGAATAGTCTCCATTTGCTTGCTGAGGCCTTCCTTGGTCAATTTGTGCATTTTACCAAATCTTGTTTGTTGTTATTACATCTGAGGGATATGTTTCCTGCAACAACAGTAATTTTTGCTTTGCCATATTCAAATACAAGACACACACCAACGTAAACGTAAAACATTTCTGAGTAAAAACACAATGTAGCAAGTTCCTCTTAAGATGTTGAAATGAAAAAGACGTTTAATCATTCCTAAGAAACGTATAGAATCAGTTTCCGCCAGAGACATTAATTTGGAAGTGACTGCAAGTCGCAAGATGGTAGTAGTTGAGCCTTTAGTTCCCAAACAGAGAAAATGAACAGAGGAGAAAAATAGGAACCACAGAAGATCTCATTTATACGATATGAACGAAGAAGATGACAATGTCTCTGTCAAAAAGTTTGACTAAGGGACAATCGTAGCTCCAGTTCACAGCTGGCTGTCCCCCATCTTCTTCTGTATCCCTCACAAAACCTCTTTTATTAGGCCCTAGGCCACAACAAAACTCTGTTTTGTTTATAGTACCTTTTTTGTTAAGTATTTCTTTTGGCTCAATTTGCAAAGCTTTTTTTTTTAAAAAAAAAAAAAGGAAAAGAATTTTGATATACCCATATGCCAATAATATAATTTTATAGAAGCTAAACGTACACTGATGTCTGTTGAGGGTTCTTTTTCTTCATTTTTTAATAAAAGATCACGTGGCAGTTTGATTTTTGTTTCATATATCAGAAAATAGTGGTAAGAGACTTGCTCTCCCACCACCATGTCATCAGTTCGAGGCGTAGGAATAGAAAAAAGGGTGTTGGAAACTCTTCCCCCACAACGATGGACCCAACACGAGTGAAATCTGGATTAATCGGGCGAAAATTCTAGTAAACTGGGTGGGATACCAAAAAAAAAAAAAACTGGTAAACAGAACGACAATGGAGGCATGCTCAAGCCTCAAGTTGTGTCAGAGACTTGCTTCATAGTCAAGAGTCAAGACAAGCCATGCTAAATCTAATCAATATTTAACATTAAATGTGATCGGTTATCAAACATAAACCTAATTCCCAGCTCAATTTGGTCGGTCCTGACTCTTGACTCTGTTGGCTAATGTCCTTTTCTGCATAATTTGATTATTTTTTTCTTTTCGCCCTTTTATCACATTAATTTTTACCCAAGTTTCCTTGCAGACTGGGTCAAAAGTGAGAAAATAATGCATGTTGGCTTTTATATTTTATAATGTGTACTTTATTGCAAGTGGATGGAGACTTGCAGTATCCAATAACACGGGTGAATAATTGCTTTGAAGTTGGTATTCTACATATTCACAAGTTATCATGCTCCTATTCACGTTTCTTTTATCTTTAAATACAATTTGAGAATTTTTTTTTAATGTTTGATTAATTAAATTATTAATTAAGAAGTCAGGCTTGGAATTATTTCAGTTCATCAACTAATCTAAATTAAGTGAGTAGAAAAATGATATATGGCAAGGAATTTGATTTCCAACTTTCACCTTCTTACATTAAAAAAATACAGAAATTTTCTCTCTTAATCGATTCATCATACTCGACACAAGATAATCAATCTAATATTTCTTTTAAAATGCATGAATCAATCAATCAAGGAGGATTGATCAATGGCCGAGAAACAAGGAAGAAGATGAAGAAACATGTGTTGTGATTATAAAGCATGCCATTCTATTGCCCAAATTCAAAAAAAAGAAAAGTGATTGCATAAAAGCAGCCTCCATCTTTATAGCTGTTTCCAAAGCCACAATATTAGCTTTGAAATTTTGATGGGGAGGGACATAAATGGGATTTGATGATTTCACATGTTGACATAAAAATTGAACTGGGATTGGATTGATTCTTGTGATCATAGCTTGCTTTTTTCTTAGACATTAAAAAAAAAAGATAAATAAATTGGCTACAGTTCAAAGAGAGTAATAGTTACTAGTAGTTTATAAATAACTAAACCGGTTTAAGAGGCAGAGCAGGCATACTGCTTTGATTCCCAGACAGTTTTGTCACATTTAATTTACAAAATTCTTCCTTTTCAAGGAAAGTTTTTTGTTAATCTTTTGACAAAGAAGTACTTTTGCTGGACCGGATTCAATGGTTGATTTTCCCCCTTTTTTGGGCGTGGCCAATTATTTGATGATGAAATGACATTTTCAAGCACCTCAGGACAGCTAGTAATTTTTGTCACTGCACAATGAAAATAATTTACACTTGCTTTAACTAAGCATTTTAAAATTGGCCAACAAAAAAACTAAGCATTTTAAAGCTATTGCTATTTCAGAACTAGACATATACACCACGGACTTCTTAAAATATCTAGATTGTTACTGCTTCTTTACCATAACTTGATCCCAAAAAAACAGTCATACAGTCACTGGAGTTTTAAGTGATAACTTCAAGCAACGTTTCTCAAAGTTTAGTTTAGTGCCAATTCTGTTGAACTTGAAGCCCTAATCAACCAAAATTTATCAGGAAATGTTTCAAGTGATTGTTTGAGTGATAATTTCAAGCAACGTTTCCCAAAGTTTAGTTCAGTGCCAATTCTGTTGAACTTGAAGCCCTAATCAGCCAAAATTTATCAGGAAAGGTTTCAAGTGATTCTCTCTTCGTACTCTCTTGATCCTAAATCTAAAATAGACTTGACTTTTTTAAGAGAGATTGAAGAAGTTAAATAAATTATTTAATTATATCAAATATTGTGTATCCTTAGATTATATTTATAAGTTAAATAAAATAGTTTAGAAAAAAATGAAAAATATAGGGAGTAGATTCTCAGGAGAGAGAGAGAGAGAAAAGAGAAATGTATGGCTTTTGCGTTCTCCTAGAAAGAGACTTACATAGGGGAAACTGCCTATATAAAGAATAGGCTACTCACCAACGAGGGTTGGCACAAATAGTAAGCGACTTGTGTCGTTTAAGCAAAGTTTTGAGTTAGAGCTTTTGTAAACGCAGAAAAACCCCATTGGGAGACTCACCCACCATAGTCAGATGTGCGGCGGATTGGATCCGGATTAGTGCGAAGCTCTGTTGGATAAGCAACAACAAAAATAGGATGCTCACTAAGACTGTCTAAATTTTTTTTTTTTTCAAAAAAAAAAATATTTTAATGGTTAAAAAATCTAAAATAAAGATAATATCTTAATTAATATTTTTCAACAGATTTTTTTTTCATTTAAAAATCACCAACCAAAAAAATTAAAAATTAAATCTGGGATGAGATGAGCTCCCAGAGAGAGGCAGGTGAACAAGACAAGAACTACTACTACTAACACAGGATGTAGTGTTCATGAAGTTCACAACTTCATCTTCATGCCACAAGACAAACGCAGACCTTCAAAATTCAATGATGAAATTAATTAATTTATGGTCCTTATCCTTACTATATTCGGTGCTGCTGCAGAATTTGTCATATGCAGATGACTTTGATTCCAACTCTGAATTTTCCCCCCCACCCCATCCCAATCAGACAAATCTAGCCGTTTAAAAATTATCACACCCTAACATGCACCACTTCAATCATGAACTCAAGAAAAATAAACAAAACCCATTCTTTAACATCTTCAGGAGCCAGGAGTGTTTCAATAGACAGAAATTCTACCAATAGACAATCCACACCCGAACATTATTCATGCAGAACTAAATCAATTTATTTAATGAAACCCTGAAGTGTGGTCTAAAGTACATAAATCATCACAAGACCCAATTTTGGTAAAGCACAAGACATCATCAAATGACAACCTGGGAAGCCCTAAAGATATGGGACTATACACATACCCACCCACCAACAGCAACAACCATATCAAAACTATCATATTCATGAATTCTATGCCCCTCTCCTCTCTCTCTTTTATACACAAAAAAAAAAAAAAATGCTGACCCAGGCAAATCAAACTGAATCAGAATAAGATCATAAGATATCGTGCTTTTATCACTGGGAAATCCTCGAATCAAAACATATTTCAGAAGGAAGCAGCATCAGCCTCGCTTCCTCTGCTCTGATGGTGATGTCGCTTGCCATGGTGGCGCCGGCCACTCCCAAATGTTACTGGATCGAATTTCCTGAGTCTTTCAGCTTCTTGGGGATTGATCACACATTCCGGAGGAGGGACTTTGTATCTGACTCTGTCATAGCAGTAAGAGTATGTCAAGTGCTTCCTCCTGATATTCTCCATCTTGATTCTTTGTGCTGGTGTGATGCCAGAAGGAACTGCTTCAGAACTTGGTGCAATGTCACACCTGGTTGTGTGCTCGACAGGGTCAACAGCACAACCATGCAGGACTAGGTTGGAGAACTCAGCAACATAGGGTGAATACTTATAGTTTACTCTGTATTTGCCTCCATTGGTAGCCCAATCAGATCCATCCCATATTGTGGCATACAAAGTCATTGGCTTTGAAGGAAATCACCCCCCATAGACTCTGTCCTCTTAATTTCTCTGATAGGAACATTGTCTACATAAAATCTGCAACAGGGATGGAAAAACACAAAATCAGCAGAACAAGTATAGAACAAACAAGGAAGAAATGACAGTGTTTAATAATTTCATCAAGAAACATTTCTCTCTCTTTCTTTTACATTATAGAACCATGCAAAACTCAACGGGGTTGCTGAATTACAACCATGAAAACATAAAAAATTAAAAACTAACTCATGAATTCAGGAAGATTAAAAAAAAAAAAAAAAATCCCAGAACGACCAAGAACGTCATGTAACCAGCCTGTTGGTCAATCCAGCAAGATTTCCACGCGTGGGTTCCTCTCCAAATTAAGCATCACATCTTATCAGTAGTCTCAGAAAGTACCCGGGCATCAGCTAGAAATGGTTAATGTATTACAGACAGACGGATAAAAAACAACCTGGTTTTGCATCAAATAGCATGCTTGAAAGCTCAGAAAACACTGACAATCCTAAACTAGAAGGCATCCTCAGAAGTCAGAACAAGGCATAAGAGTACATATAAGAGGCAACAAAATACTGACATAGGAACTTTTTCAACTCAATCTTAAAAACATAGGCTGATGATATGTGCCCATGTGAAGTATAAGTTAATTGGCAAATGATACAAAGACTTCTCCATGAGAAAGTAAATGTAGATGTGACAGTGAACATAAAAGCTAAGAGAATCAAATATGGTAAGTGGAGTCGTGAATAAGTCCTACATGATCTGAGAATCTGTCCAAAGAATACTGTACTGGTGGAAATCCTCTGCAGGATCAAACCAAAGATTATGTCTTTCCTCTCTGCCGACGCTGGTGCTTCCATTACCATAAACATTAGTCTGGATCCTCCATTCTTTCCCTCTAATGTTTCCCAAAAATTCGAAGTCTATTTCATCATGGTTCTTCTTGTACGTATCACCATTTGACATCTGCAGCAAAAAATCATATCAAGTAACATGGTATACTCCCTACTTCTTGTTTCTTCATATAAGTAAAATAGTATGATGTGATCTTTCAACAAGAGAAACCTTTCAACGGAGAGAGAGAGAGAGATTTTTGCCAGGTTTTTTGTTCTCAGGAAACAACAAAAGTGAAGAAAATGAAATATAAAATCATGATGATTGTTATATCTTGAGGGAGGAAATTTATGAAGCGTGTCTGAAGGAGGAAATAATTTTTGAAAAAGTTAGAAAAGAAAATACATATGGGTGTTGTAGCCTCGTTTTGCCATGCTTGGAAATGGATGGAATAGAAAGCATAGTGGTCTCAGACTCAGCTTATTAGCAAGACTAGCTCAGTAAAGAAACATGGTAAAAAAAAACGCCGGTACAGTTTCAGATGATGAAATTTCTCAAACGGGACATAGAAATAAAATAATAAACGGATTCAACAACAGAGTATTTCTCTATTTAAACTTTAATCGGACAAAGGACTTGATCATCACTTACATAAAAGGCTACCACAACTCCTGCGGTGTAATCAGCTGGCAACTTAATCGAAGCACTGAAATACCCGTGAAGGTAAAGATCATGGGAAACAAACCCAGAACCTGAAAACAGAACACAACCAACCCATCAAGAAAAATCAAAACTTTGTCCAGAAAAGCCCCAGAAAGCACCGTGAAGGTATTATTCAAAGCCAAGGAGTTAAAAAATAAGAAGTAGGAAGGGAAAGCACCAGTACGCTCATCCAATGTAAGATGAACCGATTTCCCATCCCTATGGACGACCAGATTATTGTCCCCAAACAAGTGTGTGTAGCCTTCTTCAAAGGATATGATGGGCAAATTTCTGGATGAACCAGAAGCAAGAACCAAGAAAAGGGAGAAAGTCAAGAGAAAACCCAAATGAAATCCAAACCCTCCCATATTCTTCTTCTTCTTCTTGTTTTTTTTTTTTCTTTAAACGTTAATTATCAGAGCAAAGCCAAAAAGGGCTTCTTCTGTTGTGGTAATGGTGTTGTTCCCTGTATGAGTAAATATACAAGAACCAAGAAACAAAGAAGAAGAAGAAGGGTGCGGAATATTAGCCCTCTATTCTCTACAGCTAGGAGCGATAGAGAGAGCCGAAAAGGGCTGCACAAGACAGAGAGAAAGGGAAGGCCACGATGGCCATTTTATTGGCGAGCGTAGGAGTGTGTATAGTGTTTGGGGATTGAGCTGTTCATGAGTAGACAATTTTTAAAAATGACTCTTTTCTTTAAAATTGAAAAAAAAAAAAAAAACTTTTCTTTGTTTTTTTTCTTTGAACACTGACTTTTCTTTGTTCAAAGAGTTTCTTTCTTTAACAAGCCTAATTTAATGCGCCTTTCGTTTTCGTTGATTAGCAATTAAGAAAATATGGAAAAGAAGAGCCAAGAAATCGTGAAATACTTATACTCCTCCCTGGATGTATCACATAGACTCTACCTACATCTACATCAGTCTCTCTCTCCCTCCCTCCCTCCCTCTCTCTCTCTTGCTTTTCGATGAGAACAAAGACTTGGTGACAAAAGGCTACAACACGCGCTCTCTTTCTGATGCCTACATGTCTCCGAATCTTCTTCACCCCAACGCTAATCTCTCGTATTTATCCTGTTTTTGTCCCTATTATCCTACTTTTAATTAACAAAGCTTTTTATAACTACTGATCTTTTACGTTAAATAATAATTATCCCTCTGCATTAATAGGCTGCTTCAACATTTTATTATATCTCTTCCTTGAGAGAGATAGCATGGAATGAAACTGAAAGCACCTAATTATGCAGGCCCGACCTAAAATCTCATTCAAATTAAATCTTCATAACTAAACATTCATGTGAAGAGTATACATGTATGTGTAGAGAAAAACATAACAGCTTAGATTAATAAAAAAAAAAAACATAGTTGTTATATTTATCAATTTTTACTTAAATTTGTTATGTTGATACTCCTTTAACAATAATCAATGACTGTTTTAGAAAATTCATGTTAACTAACTCAACTAATTTCCTTAATCTGATTAAATTAAAGAAATATGTCTTATATTTAGGATCAAAAGAGTATTTCTTTAATAGTAAAAATATTATAAAAAATAAACTTCCTTGATACCCAGGAATGCAACTTGAATATAGTCTTCCTAATCTTGATGAAAGGATGTCATCAAATTATTTTAATGACTATGCTCTTATTTATTTATTTATTTAAAAGCATCGCATATGACAAAAAAAATATAAGAAAATTATTGATTTTATAAATAGCTATATCAGTTAGTAAAAAAATTTTAATTGAAGTAAAACGGTTACCTTGTTTGAATATAAAGCCAAGCCTTAAAGAGTCCTCTAAATTTTTTTGATTCTCACTAACTCCTCATTTCCTAAATCGGCTCCCGTTATAATTAAAAACAAATTGAAGCATATATATGGTCATTATAACATTAATTAGGGGCTTTTCTTTTTTTCAACCTTTCGTCGTGAGAAATGGTAAAAGAAACCTTCAAGTGCACTTAATTATTAAACTCTCTGCACCTTAAATAGTAAGGAGACTTTAATATGAGGCCAACTAAAAGGTTTTCCACAATGTCCTTAAAATGAAGATACCACTTTAAAATATGAATTACTTGTCCCTAATAAAAATGAAAAAAAAAATTGTGCCTTAGCAAGTGTTGGATTTAATTTATCAAAAATGTTATTTATAAAAATTTCATTGAAGTCATTTTTTTCCCTCTCCATTGAAATTGAGAGGTGAGTTTAATTGGTGATGGGCACCTAAACCATTCACAAACACGTTACAATAAAAAAAAGCTTGAACCCCTTGTTCTTGGGCTCAACTAGCCTTAGGAGTCTGACACTCTCACCCAGAAAAGTCCTGCTGGGAGACTCACCCACCATAACTCTGGATACCGGATGGGTAATCGAAAAAATAGGGAGGGGGTTCGATCTGGAGTTGGTCAAGGCACTGGGGGAGGCATCCTAACTCCTAGGTGTTTAGGTTAACGCCTTAGGGTAATAAACGGTTCGCCCTGCCCGACATCGGTATCACCTAGGAGGAAGGGAGATTTCGCCCTGCCCTTGGATTGTGGGTGAACCCGACCCCTTTCCTAAAATTTTCTATAAAAAAAAAAAAAAAGAGAAAACTTGAAGATTTTTTTTCCTGAAGATGAGACTTTGAATATTTCTCTTTTGGTATCCCATCTGGTTCATCAAAATCTTCGGTTATAACATAGCTAGGGAAGAGCTCCTAACACCATTTTTTAATTCTCACGCCTTGAACTGAAGACATGGTTAAGGGAGAGTAAGTCTCTTACCATTTGCTCTTAATAGTTGTTGTTTGAATATTTTGAAGACTTGGGAGAGGGATAAAGTGACAAAACTGAAAACTATTTTTAATATTATACCAAAAGCAAGAATGCAGAGAGAGAAAAAGTAGAGGATGACAGTGGATCAAACCAACCCCAATACAAGAAAAGTATGAATGATTAGGGCTAAAATAATCATATTATACAAACTTTTGGGCCAGAAAGGGGAACCCCTTTAATTATTTTATTATTTATTTATCCTTTTTTTTTTCAAATCAGAAGACAAACAAGGTTAAAACTGGGAATTCGCGCACCTGGTTGCATCCTCGGTTGGGCAAGAGCAACGTCCCGGTGAAAAGTTTATTCTGATACGTGAAATCCCTGGAATACCCTCAGGCCCCGAATCTCCGAATCGGTCCCACCCAACGGTTTGAGGTGTCCGGACTCTGGCGGGGCAAATTGGTAAGTGAGTAGAATCGTCGAGGGCGTTAAATGAAGCGAAAAGTGTCAACGCTCCGCGTCAATCAATCATCAACGAGTACAGCGTGGGCCCGCGGTCAAATATTCGGCGCCTCGTCATAAAGCCAAGTGGTGACACGTGGAAATTCATTTAGCTATTTACTGGAGTGCAGCGCATGATATTTAATGTTATGTCCAGGTAATTTAAAAATTGAATTTCTAATCTCATACAAATAAGTTTGCGTAAATTTGCAGACTACATAAAAAAAATTCACACATTATTTATAATATATCATTTTAAACTTACCACTTTAATCCTATTTATAAGTTGTTTTATACCAAAAATTTGGTTTTATTAGTAAATGAGACTATGACAATTTTACTCATATTAATTATATCAATGAAAATAGAAAGAGAAAAAAGAATTGAAAAATATTCATGCATAAATGAAAGTAAAGTTAAAAATTTACCGTATAATTATTGAGTTAACCACCTGTTATTCATATATATGATTTAGTTAAAAAAATCTTACAAATGAGATCAAAGTAGTATTATTGATATTTCATTTGGTGTGTTAAATAAATTTAGTAATATACTAAAATATCGTTAAACTAATATTGATAGACGAGGTGCAAATATTTTTTTGAGCGATATTTGACTTTAGAAGAACATCTTTGACTTTTGCGAGTTGAAATCATATATTTGTAGTATAAGTCACTCATAAGTGTTCATTTGAATCATTAATGGACAATTATAAACCATGATTTGTAAAACTAACATTGGTCAAAAGTTCTGTTGGTGTATCATGATTTCTGTTTGGATAATTTAATTTAATTTATTAAAAACACTTATAAATATATAATTACCAAAAATGGTATGAATTTTATAAAATTATATTCAACGAAGAAAATAAATGAAACTAAAATAAAATTATACATGTTGAAATATATTTTAGAGAGCATATTACAAGACTTATCACTATCATGTGATTTAATTTCTAAATAGAAAAATATATTGATAAATAAGATAACCAATTATTTTGGTAGGACTACATCAAATTATGCAATCAAGTTTGTTTCTTCAATAAAGCTATTTACATATTCGTGATTATATTTAATAATAAAGATAATTGAATATTTAAATATTATTTTTATTTTTTAATTGTTATTATTCAAAATAATGTAAAAATTTATGTTAAGTAATGAGCAAAATAATATTTAAAATAATATTATTTTAACTACTTTAGCTGAGAAATATCAAGCAAGATATGAGCAGATAATATTTGAAAAAGGGATCACAAAGTAAATTGGAAAAATTGTTGTTGAGGAAGTTTCAATCGGGATTTTCTAATGGCATAAACAATACCCTTGTCACTTATGCTCAATATGAAATTGGAGTGTGAAATCACAATTCATCAAAATCGATTGGAATTCTTAAAAAATGACCCAAATAAGATAATTGAGATTTAGAATCACTTTTTTTTTTTCTTTTTTCTTTTTTTCAATTGGGCTTATTTGAACTCTCACCGGCCACTTAACCAAACAAGCTAAACATTTAAGGACCCGTTTGTTACAAAGAAAGTTCAGGAAGGGAAAGGGAAGATCTCAATCTTCCATTGGATTTTGGGTGTTTGTTACAAATAAAGTCCAGTCAGCAACTCACCGGAATTACTCATCTTCCCTTATTTGAGGGAAGATGCTTTCCATCCGAAAATGGAAGGAAAGCTGCCATCTTCCCAGGAAAATTCAAATTTGACGATTTTTTTTTTTTCATGAGTTCGAATTTAACAAAAATATATTTTAGCAAAAAAAATATTTTGTTTTTTATTTTGAATTAATTTCTTTTGAGGGTAAAATAGACATTTCCTAATTATTTACCAACTACCACCTCTTCATTTTCTTTCTACCAAACAACTCAAGTCATATTCCCTCATCTTTCAAATCTTCATTTCCTTTCCTTTCCTTCCTCTAAAGTTCATTTCCCTCCCTACCAATTCTTTGTAACAAATGAGGCCTAAATCACTTGAAAAGTAATTAAGATAGACAAAGTTAAATATTTTTAATTTAAAATATATTTAACTGAGTTAACTATAATTTATTTCTTCATAAATTAATTGACGAAGTAGTTCATATAGGAGTAATGTACACAAAAGGAAGTAGTTGGGGAGAAAAACAAAAAGAGCAGAGCGAGTAGTATTTTTTCCATAAAAAACAAGTGTGCTACTAGTATTATAGATGTGAAAATTTATATGAAAAATGTCCATGATAAGAGAATAAAATTGAAAGTTCCTAAACAAACTGCAAGGGCAATGATTTATCATGATGCTATTGACCTCGTGAATGCATGATTGTATGTTTGGGGTAAATGTGAAAAGTTAATTTGATTCAGAGCCCATATAAGTAATCAACTACTCCCTCTGGTCTTTATTATAAGGCACCAACTACCATTTTCTCACGGACCAAAGAATGGAGGTTAAGTCATTAATGAGGTCTAAAAGTAATAAATGTTTTCAAATTTACCCCTACTTTAATGATGTAGGTTTAAATGAGTTAGTTAAAAATGAGGGCATAATGGAAAAATAGTAATAAATGAGTTAGTTAAAGTAAGTTGGTGCCTTATAATAAGGACAAAAAAATGTTGGTGGTTGGTGCCTTATAATAAAGACTAGAGGGAGTAGTATTTACTGTGCTAGAGTTTTTAGGCAATGAATTAGAATAAAGACAAGTGTTAAGATATTAGGATTACAGTTGGTAGATATTTTGTGGCTTAAGATGATTGCGGATGACAAGTGAGTGGACGAAGAAGCCGTTGGGGAGGTGGAGCCCAGCCAGATAGAATTTTGACTAATCAAAGGGATCAACCTCCAAACACTCCCATCTTTAACGCCGTCACTCACGCTATCCCGTTAATTCCCCCACCTTTCCCCTTCCCTTCTCTTGCCTTGGCAAATTGCAAGATGAAGTGTGTTTGAGTTATGTATGTTTGGGGAACATTCAAACTCTGGTTTCAAATTTTTATTTTTATACATTTGAGTAGCCTGGGAAATTATCCCTTATCACATTCAAGAATCCTAGCTAAAGCAAAATCAGGAACCGAAATAACTTGCAAACCAAGCATAACCGCTAGGCTCAACTTAGCGAGATGGTCCGCAGCAATATCAGGCTCAAATTTTTCTTTTTTTTTTAAAGTTGAGATAAAACTCATTTGACATATTTATCTTATAAATCATAAGAACTAATTCAAACATGCACTTATTGTCAGTTACAAGAACGCTTTTACAATAAGTCTTGTCCAGTGTTATATGGAGATCCCACATACCACCTAAACCAATAGTTATATGTATTATTTTTGGATATTCGGCTTGGAATTTGTAACTTCCCTCTTAATATAAGCATATCTTTTTGAGATTTAAATTTAAGACTTAAAAGGATGAGGCGTTGTTTTACCCCACTAGACTCATGTTGGTAGTTTATTTTAGGGAGAATTACACTAGGTCCCAAGGAAAGAAAAAAATTATAAAAAAGTCCCTCAAAATCATAAAATTACAAAAAAGTCCCAAGATGATTTTTGTTGTAAATACATACATTTCGTGTTGTAAATACATACAAATATTTACAACAGGAAAAATATATATTTACAACAACACAAAAAATAATTTTCATTCCGTACAAATAATATCAAAAAAGTCTCAAACCATTTACAATAGGAAAAATATATATTTACAACAACATTTAAACACCTGACCATTTACAACAGAAAAAGTATGTATTTACAACAACATTTAAAAAATTCTGTACAAATAATATCAAAAAAATCCCAAACCATTTACAACAGAAAATGTATGTATTTACAACAGGAAATGTATGTATTTACAACAAAAATTTCTTTGGGACTTCTCGGTAATTTTGTGATTTCAAGAGACTTTTTTATAATTTTTTTCCTTTCTTGGGACCTAAATATAATTCTCCCTTTATTTTATGACTGAGGGAAAAGGAAGTTATTTTCAAAAGGAAACAAAAAACGGAGATCGAAAATCTACTTTGAGTATATTCGGGAAACGCGCCTGCATGGGAAAGGACCGAATATGTCCTCTCAGCCCAATCGACCGATCGGTGCGGGCGCATGTTAGCCCATAGAAGCGGGCATTGCTTAACACGCACCGGGAGTGGAGAGAACTCAGAGAAGCTGATGAGGAGGCATGGGGATGGGGGAAAGGGGGGGATCCACACTGGATCCCAAGGTGCATCGTGGTTTGAGGTCTGAGTGTACCGTTGCTGCAGTGTGTGCCCAGATACTGTACACGTGACTTACGGTGCACTTCCCTAGGCTCACCCCTATCTACCCAATCTCAGCCCTTCATTTCCTCATCCCCATTCCTAAGCCACTGTTGCTTTTCTATCTTCTGTGCGGCGCATGACCTCGCATCCAATGGCCCACCTTTGCTGGTCCGGATAACTAGGCCATTTCATTTCACCACCGCATTATGTCGCCATTATCATTTTGTTCTTGACTGTGTTCAACAGGAATGATACGTATAGTCAATAAACCTTTTTTTCTCTTCTTAAATAAAAAAAAGGGGTCAAATTATTCAGCAGAGGATATAGGGCTTTACCATTCAAATTACGGTTGGACATGAAAAGCACACAAAAGAGCTTATATTATTTTTATTTTTCACTGTATGCTCCTATAACAGCAAACGAAATTACTGTCGGTAAAAAATAACAGCACTGAAATTAATTAGTAATTAAAGAATGAAAACATGTGTGTTCAGTGTGCAGAGGCGCATCCCAACGGTCAATAAGGGGTGACCGTTTTTAAGGGCACGTGAGAGGCAGGGCCATTCTGAAACAGCGGTAATTACCAATTAATGGGGAAGGATATTGTCGTCTTTTCGTGGGAATCACGAAGACAGGAAAAACATAAAATATTCTCATATTCTGCGTTTAGTACCCATAATGATAAAGTTGGTATAGCAAAGTCTGGGGATGTTTGGCTGATGTGGAAGAAATGGGGTTAGCCAGGTACTTGCAATGAATGTCGACCACGTGTCGGGCCTAAAGTTGGACAATACACGCTCTGCCACGTCAACGGAATGGTCTCACTGGGAGGGCAGGATCCAGGTATTGTTTTGTGGTCTTGGATGTACTATAATTATAGCCCTCACGGATTTTTTTTTTTTTAAATATAACAAATGAAAATAAAAATTAAGTCTATCCATTCCTTACGTGGCCAACCCCACCGCATCACGTTGCGTCCCCAGCTCTAGAATCTCTCGTTGTGAAATCCCAATACCGCCCTCAAAAAGCTCATCGATACTCGTGGACATTAAATTAAAGTTACTCACTTACTCTTGAGCTAACTGCGAAGCGTGACCACGATTTTATTCATGCATTATATTACCAAAAAAATGTTGACTCCATATATACGAAGTCAGCATTTAGTATTATTATCAGAAAAGGTAAAGAGATGGTTAATTGAATAAAGTAATACAGAAATTAATGCTGCTGTAGCTTATGCAGTTAAAAATCAGCGTTGGATTGGTTAAAGAAGTGGAAGCAAGGCTCGTGAACTTGGAGCCTTGGGGCGTTCGTTCACGTGGAGTTGGAATATTTTTCAGGGAGCTTCGTGTCCTCCTATTCTTTAATATTACAATTTGGGGTTTTGGCCAATATATCTTTTTGTTTTTTGTCCATCCGGTATTTAGAGTTTTGTCCTGACTAATCCAAATCTGACTCACGTCACGTACCTGGTTGTGATGGGAGAGTCTCCCAACAAAGCTTTTGTACGTTCATAAGACTCAAACTTAATACTCTACCAAGCGATACAAGCTGTTTACGATTTGGTTAATATATTATAAGTTGTAACCTGCATAATTGATAATTGAAATGTGTGTGTAATCTAATTGTGGGGCTCAGCAAGCACTTTGGGCTTCGCGGTAGTTAGCTGCACATAGTTTTACCACTTACAAGTTAAAAAAGATGCGATTTTTTTAATAATTGTGTATGAAACATAAATAGGAAATAAAGATTTTTTAAATTAAGAAATATATTGGATCCATCTCTTACATACAGGAAAATAGAAAGTTTAATTAGAGGGTGGAATAAAAAATGATAAAAGTAGAAGGGGGATGTTTCTTGTACTTGGGGTAGGCCGGGTTCAATTATTGTGAAGGAAGCAGACATATATGTGTGAATGATGATTATGGCGTATTATTTAAGATAATGTGAATCATTTAATTAAAACGGTGAGGTTGCCCCTTACTTTCCCAACACTCCCATTTTGCCCCCCAACATATATCCATTATTATTCCCTTGTTATTATTGTTAGTTTTGTTTTGAAGGGTCAAATATACTCTCATGTCCTTTTTTTGTTGTTGCTAAAATTACATAACCTCATATTTATTTTTAAAACCTATGTTCTAGTTCGATCTTTAACACTGTGAGAAATATTTTAATAAAGTTCACAAAAATGCCTAATTTTTTGTTTGTTAAAAAAAGTTTAGGTGGTGATAGATATCGGTACCCCACCAGGGTTATGGCATGCTTCTAGGCTCAAAAAGCGGTTACAGAGGTATTACAGATCGCCCACCAACAAGAAAAATGCCTAATTTTTATTTGTAATGTTGTTAAAAGTCTTAAAATTATTAATTTGCTCTTATCATCTAATTGTTTACTCCCTCCCACCCCCGATTTAAAGAACTTTAAATAAATAATTAAGTGTAGTATTATTTAAATAAATTAAAAATATTTTGTTAAATTATTATAAAAAATTATTAAAATTTTTAGGGAGAATCCAGTGTAAATCCATTTAAAATATCCAAATCCAGAATCAGGCTTTCACATTTAATAAATCCCTAATAAGGCCTACAAGCCTCATTAGCAACTTATGATTGTTGTTAAAAGGCCACGATGCCCCTTTATAATTACAAAAATTGAAGATTTTAAATGGGAGAATCCCATTTAAATTAATTAGAAATATCAGAATTCAGAATCAAGCATGCACTTTTAACAAATCTCTAATGTTACACAAATTATATGTAATGTATATGGGATAATTGAAAGAATAACTACCTATAGTGTGTTTTATCAACTATAGATCCGTTAAAAATTTATCTTCAATTTTCCTAGAAACAAAATTAGTCAATTTTTTTTAAGGTAATTATACATTATCTTCAATCATAAAACTATTTTTTTAGCCATGTGTAATTGGAGAGAGACTCAAAGAAGATTTTTTTTTTTTTTTAAAAAAAAGAATGAGACAAAGAGAATAGCATGTCAAATAGTGAATCATCAAGAGAAATATCAGGATATGAAGAGGAGATGTGAGGCGAGATTGAGATGAAGATTTTATTTTTTAAAAAAAAGAATGAGACAAAGAGAAAATAGCAAAAGGATATATTGGTAAAATCAACAAATTTATATATCCCTAATTAGACCTATAGAGCGCTTATCAGGGATTTGTTAAAAGTGCGGGTGGATTTTAATATTTCAAATGGAGTTAAATGAGATTTTTTTCACAATTTTATTTCGGATAAGATTGACTTGATAAATATTTATACTTCTCACTAATAAAATCTATAATTGGGGACTTTCCCCCAATTTTTCCTTTATTTTATTCTTCAAGCATAAATAACTTTATTTTTTTATTGTCACTCATGCTAACTTTAGTAGTGTTTATAAGATACGATGAAAATGAAGAACAACTAGGTTGACCGATTCGATCATCTCAAATTATTAAATCCCCTATTTTATCAATAAGTTTTTTCTATACATGTTGAATAATTTAGCCCACTAACGTATTTAAATCCTTAAAAACTATAAATCATGCAGATCATTCTGGATGATTTCTATTCGCAGGGAAGTCCGGTTTTGATGGAGATTAAGAATTTGTTAAGCTGTCAATGGCAAGTGGAGATCCTGGCAGTTCCTCAGGCCCTTAATACTATTGCAGGTGCTTTGGCCAAGCTGGGGTTTTCTCAATCTTCTATTCTTAGAAAGTGTCCGCCTCGTTTAAGATTTGTGTTAGATCGTGAGTGTATGAGATTAATTTCCCCTTCTGTGTAATGACTTTAGTGTTTACTCTGGGCTTTTAGTCCTCTCTTTTATCAAAAAAATAAACAAACAAACACACACACGCATTTATTACATAACTAAAAAATTAAAACAAGAATAAAAAAAAACATATGCTCTAAAATTTAATTATTTGAAGCCTAAACGATTTTTAAACAATATTTATGTTTAAAGAGGGGTACTCTGGTCTACTAATTATTTTTTTTTGTTCGAATTAGTCCATTTAGAATGACTTAACAATGGAATGGTTGGATTGGTGGAAATGATTTTTTTTTTTTGGTTGTACGGAAATGAAATTTTAAAAGTGAGAAGGGAGATTCATGTTACATATATAACTATTGATTTCAAAGAATGTTCATATAGGTTTTAAAGCAGAGGGAGAATATTTGTAATTAAGGCAAAATAAGGGGAAGTTCAGTGTATTTTTTCCTCCTCTTTAAAGGATTCACATTTTTATTATAATTATGATTATTGTTCATATGATGCATAATGCTTACCCGTTACCACTTAATGTGAGATTTTTTGTTTTGTTTGTGAGTCAATTGCGGTCGTTCTACGTAATCTCGTTAACCCCAAACAAAAGGAAACAAGCGGAAATAATTTTTCTTCATTTTTCGTCGCTACCTCGTTCCAAATTTTCTTGATATTTCGTCGTTAACTTGTTCTAAAATTTAATCAGTATTGAATCATATCATATGTTATGTATCTTTAGATTATATATTAGTTTATTAGTTAATTAAGACAAATATCCTAATGAAGTTATTAAGATATACTAGTAGTGGTTAAGGTGTGAGGAGCACTAATTTGGATGGAAAATAATTAGTTAATCAAGTGGGGCCGGGGTGGCCACCGAATGCTTCTTAATTACTCTCCTAACTACCAAACAAATAAAAGCCACCCAACAGCATCCGAAGAAAATTATAAGGCATAAACTTCAGAGACAGACACAGAGAAAGAGAATAGAATAATACCCGGAATATAAAGGTGGCTAACCTGCTCGCAGGTAATAATTCAAGTACCTTTCGGTGCAAAATACACACACACATACTTGCAAACCCAAGTGAATTAAAGAAATTATATAAGGTCTCACACACCAGAGAAATAATAATTATTCGATCACATGACAAACTGCGCATCTACTCATCAGTGCCCC
Source organism: Acacia pycnantha (assembly GCA_025563575.1). Taxonomy (NCBI): domain Eukaryota; kingdom Viridiplantae; phylum Streptophyta; class Magnoliopsida; order Fabales; family Fabaceae; genus Acacia; species Acacia pycnantha. The sequence continues at coordinate 608,556 of JAMWYP010000341.1, read as the reverse complement.
TATATAGAGAATAACATAGAAGAGGTAGATGTGAAATAAATAGTCAGGGAAAGAGAATTAAGGAAAGAGATCGTGAATGCAAAACACAAAACGTACACAGCAGAGATCGAAGAAGAGGATATATCAGAAGCTTTTCTTTTCACTTTATTAGTTTCAATTCATCAGCAAGAGTAGTAGTAATAGTAGTACTAGTTGTTGTGATTTGTGAATATATATATGATGTAGGCCCTTCTCACTTCATTTATTCCCGACAACAAACGCACCTCCAACTCATAAACTCCTCCTTAATTATATCCCTCTCTGATCTCTCTTTTCCTTTATCCTTCTTCTGTTTTTTTTTTTTTTTCATTTTCAACACAATAGATATTGCTTCATTCATCAATTTTATAGATTCACATATATAATTAACGTCGTCTCCTTTGCTTATATGCTAAGCTAAATCATTGACATTTTAATGGGGCTCTCCATCTCTTCACATGATGTCAAACTGTACATCAAACATGTTAGGGCCACCCTCCCTCCCTCCCCCCTCTCAAATAGTGACATAAAGCTTCATCATATCACACGCTATTCAACACCCTTTCTCATCAATCATTTACTTTTACTTACACACCCTCTATAATCTCTATATATATAAGCTTAATAACCAAAGTAGTATTCACAATTCATCAACATTCATTCATTGTAGTTTATTTATCGGATTTCCTCATAAAAAAGATTAAAGAAGCTAAATAAATTTAAGTTTATTGTTTTTCTCTAAATTAATTTGTCTGATTTATGAACTGATATATAATCTAATGATACCAACTTATACTACAATTAAATAATTTATTTATCTTCTCTTTAAGCTCTCTAAAACAGTCAATTGGTCCCAAATGGAGAGAGTAATTCAAAATTCTTACAAGAAACAGGGAATATTGTTGCGTTCAAAGTTATATCTTCAACTATAATTCCTGTCAAATATGCTAAGAGCCGGTGAATACTTATATTGTGATTGCATTTGATTTTTCTTATTTCTTACTATGTCCCTGCAATTACTAAAGAATTGAATATTGTTTCTAACTTGCACGTACAGAAATAATTGAAATTCAATCCCTACCCAAACTATATATGTGTGTCGTGGTACACTTGTATGTAGAATTTTAATTTGTATATAGAAGCTTGTCATAGTGCGGCACTTAATGTTGTGTGGAGTCTAGTGTGTGTGTGTGTGTAAAGCAGCTTCTTCATTTCTTAAAGGCTAAAGCTTTTGAGGGGCTTAGCTTATTAAAGATAATGTTTTTATTCAGATGCACGGGAGGTTTGGACTGAAAAACCGAGGAGGTTGGTAAGGGTTCGACATCGATCATGGCAAGTGTCTTTCTCTCCTCGCTCTCAGACAGCCAAATGGCAACATGGATATTGGAACATGTTGGTTGGTCCACTCAATTCTCCGAAAGCCATACACTATATATTTACCACACACAAAAACTCCACTTTTAATCAACATAATAGACTCAAATAAAGTCGATATATGTATTTGTAATATAGCAGGAAAACAAACAAGGTGGGCATTTAAGAATGTGAGGGTTACTTCAACAAGTATATACAGCTATATAGTTGCTCCCTTATGGTGAAAAGACAGGTTCATGAAAGTGGTGGCTGGTTCATATACATACACATACATACAAACATATATATATGTGTGTGTGTGTGGCGGCCGGGGGAAGTCATTTTCTGAGACAACTGTGAGAACTGAGAAGATAAGGATGAAAGCGAGAATGAGATGAATATGAACCAAACCCTCTTTACCAACTTTGGATGTGACTAAAACATGAAGATGTTCACTCATTTGTTACACACACACACATATCCAAGCTTCTTTAATTTCTACGGCCCTACCGTTTCTCTACGTCTTTGTCAATCCTTTTTTCTCAGTTTTCGTACGTTCTACACATACCAACTTATCTCACCTAAATCTACATAATTTTACACATATATTTACGATTTACCTGCATAAATATTATTTAATATCAAATTATAAGCGTGCGATTCAAACATCCTCATCTTCGTTCACATATCCAATACATACATACATATATATATAAATGAATCGAACTTATTAAGGCTTTCCTGGATCTTAGGTTTATAAATGAAGGGTAAATATGTAGTCCTCTAACTTTATAATTCGGATTCTTCGTAAAAATATGATATGTGAAACTATTCTTCTAAAAGAAATGGCATTTACGTACGTAAGTTTAGTGGCATAGCAATAATTTTTGTAGAAATTAGAGAGAGAGAAAGATAGAGAAAATATACTCTCAAATCAATGTGTTTATTCATATGCTCAATAGGGTATTTATACACAAGAGAGAAGACAAGAGAGTAATGACTCATTATGATGATTGATTTCCTAATCACTCATAATTCCTATAATCCCTAATTATATGTGATACTAATTAATTATAATATATTTGCACTGATATATTTCCTAACACTCCTCCTCAAGTTGGAGCATAGATATTAATCATGCTCAACTTGTTACAAGAAAATATAATATAAATAAATCCAAACAAAATAATTTTCTTCCTAAGAACCTCTTCACCCAATTTTCACACACTCCCCCTCAAGCTATAAGCAGCTTGAATGTGAGCAGCCATTAATCACCAATAACTTGCTTCTTCATGAGATCTTGAAGTAAACAACAAATGGTACCAAATAATACTCTAAACGTCTCACTAGAAACCAAACATCAAACGATCTCGCCAGGGACCAAACGATACTCCAAATGTCTCACCATAGACCAAACAATCCTCCAAACGTCTCACCAGAGACCAAACACCTCACCGGAGGCAAGACAACAAACTAGTCACACATGAACCCCAAATAGCAAATAATTGCCAAACACCTCACCAGAGGCAAAGCAACGAACGGGCCATATAGGGACCACCAAATTGTCTCACCTGAGACAAACACCTCACCGGAGGCAAAGCAACGAACGGGCCACATAGGGACCACCAAGCTGTCTCACCTGAGACAAACACCTCACCGGAGGCAAAGCAACGAAGGGGCCACATAGGGACCACCAAACTGTCTCACCGAGACAAACACCTCACCTGAGGCAAAGCAACAAACGGGCCACATAGGGACCACCAAACTGTCTCACCTGAGAGACAAACACTTCACCAGAGGCAAAGCAACGAACGAGTCACACAAAGACTATCAAACTCCTCACCAGAGGACACATGACCACCAAACTCCTCACCAGAGGACACAAAGCACAGGAGATGCCAACGAAATTACCCAACCATAAGCACAACATTTAAGACAAAAGAGCACTTCATGAACGTGCTGGAAAATGAAATAAACGAAGAACCCATCCACTTAGAGACAAGTGAACGTGCACGAAACAAAATCCCGACTGTGCTAAAATAGTAGAAACCCAATCTCACAACGCAACCTTCGAAGCAAAGAACCGGCCTATACATGCCGGGAATGAAGGCTCGACGTCGAAGAATGAAGCACGACCAGAAAATGGTCACAACAACCAAACGAAGTATCAATAACATCTTTAAATACAAAAGAAACCTCTTTAATCACCATAGAACAATCTTACCTGAGATTACAACACCAAATTGAGGCTTCACGATTCGCAACAACAAATGCCACATTAGTGACCAAATAGAAGCAACAGTCACCCCAGTGACCAAATAACAATTCCACAACCTAAAAGCAAATAACCATCGAATCAGAAGTAGATTTATGAAATGGCACTAGAACGAAGACAAAAAAGCAGATGGATGAATAGTTCCGCGGACAGAACCTTCACTCTCAATCTCTCTCTCCACCTCCGTCCACCTCTAACCAGAAAATCGACGAAAACTGAAGAAGAGCACAACAACAAAACCTAATTGCCAAATGCAATCCTTTAAACACAAAACTGGAAAAGAAACAAAGATGGCACTCGTACAGATGCGCTGGCTGGCCACTGTTACTATTGACGCTACAGTAACAGTGGTCACCGGAAAACTCAAATACTCAAATTTGCCAAGAATAATCCCTGAGCTCTGATACCATGTAGAAATCAGAGAGAAAAAGATAGAGAAAAAATACTCTCAAATCAATGTGTTTATTTATATGCTCAATAGGGTATTTATACACAAGAGAGTAATGACTCATTATGATGATTGATTTTCTAATCACTCATAATTCCTATAATCCCTAATTATATGTGATACTAATTAATTATAATATACTTGCATTGATATATTTCCTAACAATTTTAAATATAAAAGTTTCTCTCTCACACACATACGGTGATATATATAGTGATTTTATAGATGTTGCCAATAATTAACTTACATGCAAAGGATGTCATCGTAATCGTGGTGAGAAATTTTCCCACAATTGCAACAACTCTAATTTTCCCACAACTTTCCACAAAATTTAGGGAATCTTTCTCTCCCAATTTTATATATTTCACATCGGAATTATTATTGTTTAGAAATATGCTTTTACGCCCCTGTATGCAGTATGGGAATAACATACAATCACGTCAACCAGAAGCTTATGTAGGAAGCTTATCCTAGATTTAACCGAAGAAATTGACCTAGAAAATATATATAGATATATAGCTATGGCAAAAAGTAAAATTTGAACGTTATATAATTGAACATTGCGGAAAACTGAGTAGGAGTTAAGAAAGGAGGATAAAGAAGCAAAAGTAGGTAAGTGAATTGAGGCAAATGTCTCTATCAGATCAGTTATGCTTACCTGCTGACAGCCACTATAGATGAAGAGTGTATGTGCCTCCATGATTTCTTTTTTGCCAATCCTATGAATATCAAATTCATAATGAAAACGAAACCTATCAATGATGACCATATATTTAAATATATGTTCACGAGAGTTAAAAAGTAGTATATGGAAATGCAGAGAAAAACTTGACCTAATTCTCGCATCAATAATAGCTAGCCAGCTACCACCAGCTGCATTATATTCTCTCACTCGATTTGTTTTTTGAAATGGATTAAATAATGTCTTGATTAAATATAACTAGGATTTTGGACAAAAAATGTCAAGTGATGGAGGAATGTGTTGCCAAGATAAAAAGTTTATGGAGGTGATGAGGCTTGGAATAATATAGAGGGAAGAATAATTATATAGGAGGATTTATTAAGTTGACTAGACTTAATTATATGAATTTTGCCCTAGTAAGAAGTTCACTTAGTTTTAGAAGAAGGAAGAGAACGAGATATGCGAGGAGTTAAGTGGAATCATGATGAGATATAATTGAAATTGTGGGGGAAAGAGCATTCAACTTTAGAGTGTGGTCCTAGTGGCTGCATGAACCCTCATCAACACTAGAATTTGAAACGAAATTAAAGTTGGAAAGAGATTTTAAAATAGGGTTAAGGTGCATATATTTACTTCAGAAGTTTTCACTTTGAAGAGTAATGTAATGTTGTCTTGTAAGTTTTTCAGGTTTAATGTCACCCCCGAAAGTTTCAAAACATAGGAATGTTACCCTATTTCGTTACGAAAATAGACAATTTTGCTTCATTTTAACACTTCCAAATAACATTGTTCTCAACAAAAACTTCGTAATAAATTTTTAACTTAATCCTTCTTAATAATTCAAGTTTAGGGGATTGACATGAAAACTTGGCTATTTCTTAGTTATTTGATTAGAATAGGCTACTTCTGATGGATTAAGCTGAAACAGTGACATGGATTTAAATCCTTTTGTAAATAAAAAAGAAAAAATCAACGTACCATCCCTATGTTGGATAAGGGAGGATTTTATTGGTCCTTATTTGCGCTAAATGGGTCATGGGCCCAATATGGCATGCCAATAAGATAGACGGCCCAACACTGGAAGACCTCGTTCTAGATGGACACTCCACTAAAGTACATGTTGGAGAGCTTAGTCTAAAAGAAAAGTCACAACCAACAATATATATTAAGAGCAAGGGAAAGAGATTTGCTCTTCCATTACGACGTGCTTGGTTCAAGATGTGAGAATGGAAAAATGATGCTGGGAGGTCTTCCTCCACGACCGTGGGCCCGATGTAAGGCGAAATATGAATTAGCCGGAATTGAAAGGTGGGATAAAAAATAAAAAAAAGATAAGTCACATCTTCAATTTTTCATTGACGAAAATTATTTATTAATGTGTGGGTGAGCACCGAGCAGAATTTTTTATGTGTGAAAGATACTTCTCTTGTTAAAGATGAAAGCATAATATTTATGGGTAAATGATTAAATTAACCACCGACAAATTAAATAACCCCAGTCACTATTTCCAAATCCTTATTTTCGCTTATTAATTATAAAAGGTAGTTTTATCAAGTCTTATAAATAATTAAATACCAAGGCATGTGGTGTGAATCCGAATCTCCTAATCCTCATGGTTAAGAACAACGCCAGATCATTTGGTCCCACTTTAAAACTAACAGAGTTGGGTTTAACTGGATTCTACCATATGTACGTGTGACTCTTGAATGCATCCATATATGCTGGCTTCCATGTTTTAATTAAGAATATATCCTCTCTCTTTTTTTTTTGTGCACTAGCTAGAGGCACAATTGTTAAGATGCTTGCTAAAGCTCAAAGTTTTCTCGGATAAAGAATTCCAAAACCAACCCATCAAGCAATTCTCTCCCCTTTCGTAAAGCCAAAACGAAAAATCTGAACATATCTAATATCTATATAAGAACCTTGAAGGCCACACACACCACCATATCAGAACCACAAACTTTGTAATAAACTCCTAGCCACTACTGCTACTATTATTAGTTTGCACTGTACTATCTCTGTAATTGGTACAATGGATGTAGATAGGGTGGTTTACAGGCGTCGCGCCTCTCGCATTACCATATTTGCTCAATTGTTTGGGATCCTCGCCCTCATCCTCCTCCTCATCTGGTTGCTCCATTATCGTGAGGGCATCGAGTATGATTCTTACAATGGATACCGAGTCTTCAACGTACGTATACATACGGTTCATATGTTTTGATATCTTTATATATATGATTTAATTTGTATTCATCTTTGTGTCACGTTGATACGGACTATACATACTGTTATATTTTTTCAATATATTTGCCCATTTAGATTAGCAGTAAAAATTGTTTTTATGTAAGTATGTGAGATCAGCTAATGTGTGAATGTGTTTTTGGAACACTAACTCAAACATGCCCATATTGATGTATTCAGCTCATTTTTTAATACACAATATTTTTCTCCAAAGTTTCTTTCTCTCGTTTTGTTTCTAATATGTATCAGAGCCGTAATTATTTGCTTTCACTTTTGCAGCTCGCATGGTTTCTTTAAGAATATATACATACACATTCTCTTTTTTATACCTACATACTCTTGTTTTAACATGAAAATTAAATCTCACGCAGGTCCACCCTCTTCTGATGTTCATGGGTTACATTTTCATGTCGGGTCAAGGTATACACACACACGAATCTTAGCTTGATCATTATCTTGGACTGACCTTTATGTATACATACAGGTGAATGCGCACATGTATTAGTGTGACACTAGTTTTGTGTTTTTTGAGCAGCTATAATGGCGTACCATACGATACCAACCGAGAGGTCAACACAAAAGTTCATGCACATGTTACTTCACTTGATAGCTTTCGTGTTGGGAATAGTTGGTTTATGCGCAGTGTTCAAGTTCCACAACATGCTACACCTGGAGAATGTGTTCAGCCTTCATTCGTGGATCGGCATCGGCACGTTCAGCCTGTACGGCGTGCAGTGGATAGTCGGATTCTTGACGTTCATGGGAAGGGCACCGGAGGGGACGAAGATGAGGGTGGCGCCGTGGCACGTGGCCGGAGGAAGGGCTTTGCTGTACATGGGAATATGCGCAGCGCTGACGGGAATAATGGAGAAGTACACGTTCTTGAGGTTGAATACCATTCTGAGATATGGTGAAGGAAGTTTGATGAACTTCATGGGTCTCTCTATTCTCTTGTTTGGTGTTTTCGTTGATCTTTCTGTTTCTCTTGCCCATTATGTCTGATCCCTATCTATTCATGATCTCGTTATATGAATATTCATGTGTTCTTTTCTTTTTCTTTTTTCAAGTTTTTGGATTGATTTTGTAATAATTCTGATGATATTCATTTGCTGCAAATAAGAACAACATGGTGTGCATAAATATTACCTTTTTATATTCCTTCTCAACTTGTTATCAGCTTACCACATGCTACTCTCTCCGCTCTTAAATATAAGAACCAGTTGACTTTATTTAGAGAGGCTAAATATATTACTTCTTCATAATATATTATATGTTGTGTATAATTATACTCATATTATTTATAAATCAAATTAATTAGTTTGGAGGAAAAAATGATACATATAACTACTATAAAATAATTCATTTAGCTTCTTTAATCTCCCTAAAAAATCAATTGGATATTATATTTAATACAAAAGTAATATTTATTAAAGACCGACCCTCGTTTAATTTTTAAACCATATATATTGATTTTTTTTGGTACTGTCGAAAAGACATTGGTTTTCTTTTTTCTTTTAACGTGTGTGTGTATATAATCAATCTGAAAAGGCAAAGGGACAATTCTTACGAGGCCATTTAAAGCATCAAAGATCATAAAAGCAATATTTTGTTTGTCATTTTCCTTTGACATAGTAAGTATAACCACCCTAAATAATTGGACAAACTTTTCCCTAACTCTGTGGGATATTATTACTTTCTTGAATTTGGCCAACCAAAGTATATAGTACGTACATACTCTCAGAAGAAACAGCAACGAACAATAATATAAGAATAAGTAGAAGGGATGCAAAATTGTAAAACAAGTATGGAGATTGGAGACCCAGTCGCATTCTTTTTTTCATATAGAAGATAAAATTGTAGTAGAATAAGTTAACTTGCAAATAAAATGCTGAAAAAGAAGCACAGACAAAAAGACAGGAGAACAGCTTCAGGAAACAGAATAGTTACTGGGAGACCCAGTCGCATTCGATCATATCATCATAATGACGAGGTTGGATTATGTGAATTGGACTGCCGAATTATTTATATATTCTTTAACAAACTCTTTGTAGTTGACGAAGGGAATATATAGCTGAACCTATTTAACCGATGATTCACGTAAAAGTTAAATACTCGTTCATAAATCATAGTACTTGCTATAAAATGCTTCATCTCATAGTCGTTGTCACCAATGTAGCGGCCGGCCTTGTTTGGTTGTATCTGTTATCAAGTATCGTTTTTATTTATACTCTGCTTCTCCTTTATCAGAAACAGCCACTGCTTAACTTCTCCATTTCTCAGAATCTGTACCTTTTTGGCTTCAGTTAATACTCCAACAATGCCTCGTAGCTACCAATTATACGCATTTCCAGTTACCATATTTGCCCACTTGTTGTTCATCGCCGTCGCCACTCTTATGCTCATTTGGCTTCTCAAATTCCGCCAAGGCGTCGCCTTCAGTTCCTCCATCAAAGAGAAGCTCATCAATGTCCTCTACCTACATTTGTACTTTGACTTTGTGTTTGGCATGTTTTCCTCAAACTCTTTTGTTTCTTAGACAATCCTCTTTCTCTGCAGCTTCATACTCTGTTGATGATGATTGGGTTCATTTTAGTTGGAGGAGAAGGTAATTAATTAGCTCATGTATCATCCCTAAGCTTCGTTAATTAATTCAAAAACTAACAACCCAATAATTATATGGGTTGAAACAGCTATAATAGTACACAAGGCATTTGAAGCAAAAAGGAGGTCAGCGAAGGTGATACACATGCTTCTGCATCTGATAGCTCTAGCATCTGGAATTTTGGGAGTTATTACCATTTTTAAGGCTCAGGTTGTTCCTCATAATCACATGCTGACCTTACACTCTTGGTTCGGCATGATTGCCATCTGCTCTTTTGGTCTGCAGGTATATTTAATTTCCATCATAATTAATAAGTCTAAATTAAAGCAAAGGATTAAAACTGACCCATTATTATATACATGTGACAGTTTATGTTGGGGTTCTTCACTTATTTGTTTCCAAGAGCAGAAATGACGGCAAGAGCTTCGTTGAAGCCATGGCACAGGTTCATAGGGATGGTCATATTTCTGTTGGCAGTGTGCACAGCAGAGATGGGAATTGTTGAACGCTTTGAGTTTTTGAACCTTGGAAGCAGTCAAGACGGTCTCATCCTCAACTTCTCTGGTCTCTTGCTATTCCTGTTTGCTTCCAGTGTTGCCCTCTCTGTTATTCTCCCCCCATATTACTGATCCATCATCACTTTCATCCATTCATATTTATATTATACTGTTCTATAAATTTCAGTGTAATTAAATCTGAACTATACCAGTCAATTCGGCCCAGAAACCAGCGAAGGTCCGGGGCATTAACCTGGTTTAAATTTTTTTTTTTTTTTTAAATCGTCTTTTTGTTCCCTTTATAATTTCATATTAAATAACCCTTAAACCTTTACTTTTTCACTGGTTTGGTTCTGGGATAGCTCTAGTTTAACCCACTGACCCTTGGTCCGGTATCTCAATCGGTTCGGTTTTAATAACCTTAATAAATTCACTTAATTAATCACTCCCTCATGTTTGTTTCATTCTTTCCCCACAATTCCAGCCTCTTGTTTGTCCTGTTGTATTATTTTTGTACAGGAATTCGAGGAATTTTGGCCTTCAAGTTTTCTCAATTATGTGTATTAGAAAGGAGTTGATCCGGGAAGAAATTTATATAATCGCTGAAACAATATTAAGTTTGGGTGTTGAATTGAAAAATACGTTTTTTTTTATAAAGAAGAATCAACATAAAGTTTTCACCAAATAAAAAAATGCTTTATTTTGCCTCTATGATTCATAGAGATGGAAGAGAGTAAATTATTTTTTATTGAAAATATTTTCAACATAAGAATAATCAATCAAAATAATTGTTGATAAGGACAATGTATAATAGAGCTATTCAATTTCCCCTCTTTTTGCTAGTTTCACTTTACATAAAAAATGGGCATTCTGTTCAATGATTGTTTTTTTTTAATGACAATACATAAAAAATGCAAAAAGCAGCATAGAAATTGCATTTTTTTTTTTATAACAATAAGCATCCTATAATAGCCTAATATTTATCAGCATCCAGCAAAGTTACGAGAGCCATATCTGGATGAGAGACCACCTGGAACCCGGCATCGACGACAGCCCTGACTTCGCAAGCTGGTCTGCAACAGCGTTAAACCTTCTACAGATGAGTTGAACTTCCACATTCCAATTTCGGTCCACCACGGTTTTCAGCTCCTCAATCAAACCTCTGTCTGCATGAGCTTCGTTTAAAGGATTGCGAAGCAACTCAATAACATCAGCCGAGTCAGATTCAAGTACCACCTTCTTAAATCCCAAATCCCACGAAAGCTTTATTCCACTCCATAGATTCGATCCAGGTCTGCCCATCTCAATTTTTGGTAACACGTCTGCCCCACACTTATATTTATTTCGTACTACTTTCACCCAAAAATCATCCCGTCTAGTAGTCAGCTGCCAACCAACCTTCATAAGATAGGCCTGGTTATAGAAGTTAGTGTGTCTGATTCCCAAGCCTCCTCTATTTTTGGGCTTACAAACAGTATCCCAAGCTACCAATGGTACTTTCTTCTGGTCCCCAGTACTTCCCCAAAGAAACTGTCTGTTACTTTGGTCCAGCGATGTGCACGTGCTTACCGGTAGGAGGGAGGTTTGCATGGCATATCCTGGGATGGCCGTAGACACCGATGCTATAAGAGTGGACCTCCTGCAGAGGAAAGTGATTTGGCCTTCCATGCTGATAGTCTTGTCTTCACCTTGTCAACTACAAAATGAAAAGAATCTTTCGTGACACGCTTGTGGTGAAGAGGACACCGGGTATTTCCCAGTCACTAATAACCGAAAAACCCAGAGCGGCCCCCATTTCACTTCTTCTAACATGATGGACATTCTTGAGAAAAACACTCGGGTTTTTCGGTGGTTGACTTTTAAACCAGAGCTTTCATAGAATGTATGGAGACAACTATTAATCACAGCAACTTGATCCATGGAAGCTTCTGCAAACAGAATAATATCATCTGCAAAGAAAAGGTGAGAAATAGGGGGTCCAGATCTCGTGAGATGAATTGGCTTCCAGCATCCGTCCTGGATGGCAGCCTGAATTAGATGCACGGTTTCTCCATACAAACGACAAACAGATAGGGGGACAATGGATCCCCTTGCCTTACTCCCCTAGATGGTTTGAAACTCTCGGCTTTATCGCCATTCCATAGCAGTTGAAAATTAGAGCTAGAGACACATTGATTAATTACCTCCGTCAGGTGGCCCGGAAGGTTTAGCTCCCGAAGACAATTAGCCAAAAAGTGCCAGTTAACTCGGTCGTAGGCTTTCTCCAAGTCAATTTTAATGGCCAAGAAGCCCTTCTTCTTCTTCATAGATCTCATGGTATGGATAACCTCTTGAGCTACGATGATATTATCACTGCTATGCCTCCACGGGACAAAACTACATTGAGTTGGAGCAATTACCAAGGGTAGGATAGGTTTTAGCCTATTAACAATGACCTTTGATAAGACTTTGTAAATAACATTGCAGAGGCTTATAGGTCGCAAGTCACCCATAGACTCCGGGTTATCTTTATTCGGGATGAGTACAATCTGGGTACCATTTATTTCCTTAATAGCTTGCGGGCTAGCGAACAAGAATTTAACATAACTCACCACAGACGTGCATACCGTGCTCCATTGATTCTGGTAGAATAGAGCGTTAAGCCCATCAGGGCCCGGGGATTTTAGTGCACCTGTACTGAAGAGAGCTTCCTTAATTTCAGCCTCTGAAATCTGACTGTTGCACTGACGAAGCAAGACCTCATCCACACAGGGATAGGTCATGTGGCAGTTGATGATTGGTCTATTAAGGACATCTTCAGATAGAAGATTTGCAAAGAATCTAGTGGCCATACCTTTGATGAGAGCAATATCATATACCCATGCACCTTCCTCATCCTTTATAGCTTCAATGCGTTGGGATTTCCGCCTGCGGTTAGCGCGTGCATGAAAATACCGAGTATTCCGGTCACCATACACAGACCACTCCGCTCTTGCTTTTTGAGCCCAAAGAAGAGATTCCTGGAGCAGGACATCCTCAAGCTCCTTCCAAAGTTGATGCTGGAGTGTCTCATATTTCGGAAGCAAACCAACACGGGTCACAATTCTATTAATACCATCAAGCCGTCTCAGGAGTTGTCTCTTCCTCCCCTCAGTGTGTCTGAAGACGTCTTTATTCCATTTCGAACATACAGTGGTAAACTGAGCAATATTTGGCACCCAAGGCATATTGGGGGCCCACGACTGTTTCACAAATTCATCAAACTTTTCATGGAGAACCCAAGCTGCAATAAATCGGAAAGGACGATTTGCCTTTGCTGAGTTCGTGCCCTTCTCCAACTGTAACAACAACGGTCTATGGTCTGATTTAAAGAAGGGCAAATGAGATACCGAAGCATTAGGAAATAGCTGGTCCCATTGATCATTGGCTATCGTCCTATCCAGTCTTGCCTCCGAGTTGCCCGTTTCCATGTGAACTCTGGACCAGCAAAGCCGACATCTCTCATTTCATGCATATCAACCCAGGAACAAAAATCACGGTCAATGGAGCTCCGAAAAACTGCCGACGATCGTCTTTCACATTGAAGCAAAGTTCCATTAAAATCCCCACCTATCAACCAGGGACCTTGAATAGATGGTGCTAGCCGAGTTAAATTATCCCATAAAACCCGGCGAGCTGAAGGAGAAGGACTGGCATACACAATCGTTAGCATCCACGTACACCCAGCTGCTCCACAAACCTGTAAAAGTATATATTGATGGTGCCGTTCAACAACACTCAATTATCTCCATCTTGGGAACCCCAACCGATTCGCTCTTCCATGAGAGGTCTCCTTATTACAACGAGTTTCCAGGATTGCAACAAAATTCAGCTGGTAATGAATTTTCAGGTCACGTACTAGTCCAGGAAAGCTTTTAGCTCCGGTGCCTCTTGAATTCCATATCAAACAATTCATTGGGAAATAGAGGGTGTGTGTTGGGGTGTTGCAGCCTTCCCCAAGGCAATATCCTGAGTAACAGAATTCTGTTCCAACTGACAATACTGGGTCGGCCCCATGATTACATTTAGATTATTATCCATTAAATCTCCCAAGTCTCCTCCGCTGTGCGTCACATTAATCCCAGGTTGAAGCATCACGGTATCCACATCCTGAGGTACCTTCTCCATTTCGTCCTTGGGCTTCTCGCCATGAGGCCGATCGGCTTCCTTCCCCTGGGCTTCCAATTCGTGCAACACACTAAAAGAATTGGCAATTGTGGGATCCAAACCGTGGCCCACTAATTTTTTGCGATAGGCTCGAACTGCAGGGGGTTTATTTTCTTTTCCTTTGGCCTTTCCCTTCCCCAAGTTTTTTCTTTTGGCTCCAACCTGGACCCATTCAGGCATGAGTGGGCCTTTACTTTTAGTCAACTCCTTTTTACACTCATTTAATCCTTGTGCCACCTCTTTATTTTTTATAACCGTCCGCAAATCTCTCTGATCCTCCAACTGATTCTTACGCATATCCTGATCTTTATTGTCATTCATTCCTTTCCTCAATTTCGCCTGATTCGCTTGCCCACGAAAATCACGCCGCAGGATCCTGATTTTCCCAAAGGGGGATTCGTCAGATTCATCGCCACCGGTAACCAAAGAACCACCACCGGAATCTGGGTTCGACACTGCCTTCTGATCACCAGAACTACCGTCACACCTTTCCTTATCCAGACGAACACCACCATCCGTCCCTGCTTCAGGTATCGTCTCTTTTGCCGTAACATCAACCCCCGCTGGACCTGCGTCTGGTTTACTCTGATCCTGGCCACTCGTCGTTCTTTGGTCTTCAGTCGTCGGGCAAGCACTCTTTTGGTGCCCATACATGCCGCAGGTAAAACACACATTGTGGAGCCCCTCATAGATAATGTTACGTTCCTCACCAAACACCGTGTACGTAGGCGTGAGTGGTTTTTTCAAATCAATTTCCACACATATTCTCGCAAATCCGCCTTTATCATATATTGACGTAGACCGATCGACCTTGATCATCTTCCTAATCATATTTCCAATCCTGCGCAATGACTCCGCGTTATAAAACTCAAAAGGTACGTCTGGCAATCGAACCTAAACCGCAATAATGCATTTCAAATCCGCCTTCCAGGGATGAAAGTTTGGACGCCATCTCTGGACAATCAAGTAGTGGTCATCTATCATCCACGGACCCTCCTGAAATGCATATTCTCTATCCTCCTTATTAGAAAAAGAAACAATGAAATATCCATTACTGAGCGGTATGAGTTTCAGCGGATCCTTCGGACGCCACATCCTGTTGATGCGGTCACGTATAACATACGTGGGAAAATTAGCACCCAAGACTTTAATAATGAGCGAGTTCATCCACGGCATACACCGGTTGGTATACTCTTGGCGGTAAAGATCAATTTCCCAGGCTTGCCTTCCATCGCCTTGTCCTCGTATTATCCTCCTCCTCCGAATCCTCCAAATCATTCTGTGGCTCCTTCTCATTCATTGTATGGAAATAATCTTTCCATCCCTGAACAATGTCGTCATCCTCCGAGTGTTTCACCAAGAACCCCGCACAACCCGGAGAAAGAAGTTTGTCACGGTAAGACAGAAAGGGAGCACCACTCCTCGCCTTGTCCGTGGACCCCTTGGATCCCTCCACTCCACTTTGTCCCTTCCCAGTCATCTTCCCGAAAGAGAAGCCCTTCCCTCCAGGACCTTGACCAGAGTTAGGGAGATCTGGCCCTCCGTCACCTTTACCTTCACCGCCCCCTGACCCCTCATCACCACCGCTCTCCTTCGCTTTCCCTTTCTCTCGCTCTCGTTTTTCCATCTTTCACTTTTTTTTTTTTTTTTTTAGAAATTGCATTTTCTTTAAACCAGGTGCAAATTGGATTTTGTAATATAGCATTCATCACTAATGGATTAGGTACAACGTCAAAGTGCTAAACCACGATTGAAAAGTCATTGCATATCAAAGCCAAATTAGGGATCAAGCCCAATATATATATATAATACAAAAGGAGATAAGTATATAGAACTTAGGTTGAGCTGATTCATTGGATGTGATTGACAAAAAAATAAAAAAAATTGAATTGGCACATCTAAGTTTCCCATGCCTAACCATCAAGTTTAGAATATGGAAAGAAAATGGGGATTTTTACCAAAAAATTGCTTATTAAATAAAATATTACCTGATCAGAGCACCTTTCAAACTAATTTCCAGAGTAATGCTCACGCCAGTAGTGGCGTTTTTCTCTCTCACGCCACTACAACGTGGCGTTTTCTCTCTCACTTGGTAGTGGCGTGAGGCTGTCTCACGCCACTGCGGCGGAGAGAAAACGCGCCACAGTGGCGTAAGGCGATCTCACGCCACTCTGTGCGTGATTTTAAAAAAAAAAAAAAATATATATATATATATATATATATATATATATATATATATAATTATAAATAATAATTCTAATTAATAATAAATAATAAAAATAGTATTATTTTAATTAATAATTAAGGCAATTAAAATATCTAAAATTTATTATAAACCTTAGGAACCAGACTAATTAGTAAATTAATTAATTAGTAAATTTATTAAATTAATTAATTAGTTAATTTATTAAATTAATTAATTAGCAACTTTTAACACGATATTAAGTTGCTACAATTTAGGTTAAAAGTTTAGGGTTTAGGTGCTTTTCGAGAATCTCTCACTCTCCTCGGTCTTAATAGTGAATTAATTAATTCTTGAATTAATTCACTATTGAGAGTGAGATTCTCATGAAAAGCACTATTATGTGACTCTTAACAAAAATTGTACCTAAATTGTAGCAACTTAATATCATGTTAAAAGTTGCTACAATTTATATACAATTTTGTTAAAAATTGCTACAATAGTGTTTTTCCGAGAATCTCTCACTCTCTCACTCACTAAATTTCATCTAGGCGATAGCGAGAGAACTGGAGAAAATTACAGAAAGCACTATTGTAGCAATTTTTAACAAAAATTGTATATAAATTGTAGCAACTTTTAACACGATATTAAGTTGCTACAATTTAGGTACAATTTTTGTTAAGAGCTGCTATAATAGTGCTTTTATGAGAATCTCTCACTCTCAATAGTGAATTAATTCAGTAATTAATTAATTCACTATTAAGACTGAGAGAGAGTGAGAGATTCTCGGGAAAAGCACCTAAACCCTAAACTTTTAACCTAAATTGTAGCAA
Source organism: Acacia pycnantha (assembly GCA_025563575.1). Lineage (NCBI taxonomy): Eukaryota > Viridiplantae > Streptophyta > Magnoliopsida > Fabales > Fabaceae > Acacia > Acacia pycnantha. Next base: position 591,240 of record JAMWYP010000341.1, on the reverse strand, counting down.
CTTAATATCGTGTTAAAAGTTGCTAATTAATTAATTTAATAAATTTACTAATTAGTCTGGTTCCTAAGGTTTATAATAAATTTTAGATATTTTAATTGCCTTAATTATTAATTAAAATAATACTATTTTTATTATTTATTATTAATTAGAATTATTATTTATAATTTATATATATATATATATATATATATATTTTTTTTTTTTTTTAAAATCACGCACAGAGTGGCGTGAGCTGTCTTACGCCACTCGTGTGGCGTTTTCTCTCTCCGCCGGTAGTGGCGTGAGACGATCTCACGCCACTGCGGCGGAGAGAGAAAAACGTCACGTTGTAGTGGCGTGAGAGAGAAAAACGCCACTACTGGCGTGAGCATTACTCTAGAAATTAGTTTGAAAGGTGCTCTGATCAGGTAATATTTTATTTAATAAGCAATTTTTTGGTAAAAATCCCAAAGAAAATGCTTACACAGTTTCAAAAGGCACTAAATTAAATAAATCCCACATTCAAGTGATCACTATCTTTTCCCCTTTATGCTCCACCCACAAGGTCAAGAAACTAATTTTGTCAGATAATCAACCGCCCAAAGCTAATTTTACTTACAGAGGGCAATCATGTGTGGGGAACTTCCAATAGGAAGAGCAAAAATCACAGCACGCGGTTGGTTTCGCATTTGGGCTCTCAATATGTGAAGAAAACTGATGGATAAAGCACTACCAATATTCAAATTTATCACCCAAAAATAACTCATTCTAGCAAGACGCAGACATGATTCAAATGGCACCATATCAATAAATTACACCCATTTAAGCATATTCTTTTAAAATAAATTATTCTAGCAAGAAGTTAAACCCATTGCTGCTTTGTTGCCTCCATTCTCTCCAACAAACCAGCAATCTCAGCTTGCATTCTCATTTTCATTTTGAAGTAATCACACTGGGAATTTTCTAAGACCTTCAATTCCTCCAATTTCTTCCTCCGAGTTTCCTCAGTCTCTTGAAGAGAGAGCTTGGCAAGCCTCTCGGCATACTCTTCTTCCATCTGCGTCGTTTTCATCCTCATCATCCTCTGGAACCCTTCCGCTTCTCTCCGGGCTTCGTCAGCCTTGGTTTGGAACATTCTGGCTTCTGCTTCCTTAATCCTCACAATGCTCTCCAAGTTGTCAAGCCCACCTTTTCTTATCAGAGCCCCCAGCTGGAAATCACTCTCATTTTTCAATTCACTTAAGATGGAAGCTTTCAGATCTTTCTGATGAAGATCATTTGACAGAACATCACATTGTGACCTTGAATAGCTCGAGTTATAAGTATATTTTGACATTAGAGAATTAGATTGTGAAAGAGATGTTGCTTCCTTCCTAATATTAGCTTGAGATGCTGACAAATCCTTTGAAGACATACCAGAAGCAGGATAGTCTGACATGCTATCTGCATCTGAAAATCAGAAATTTCTTCAGCCAGTTAGAGATACCAAATATCATCAGTATCTAGCTAAAATCAAACAGGCATTTCCATTGCGTAAACATAGCAAGAACAATGAGTTTCAATGGGAGCCTAATGATGAGGGTGAAAGGGGATGGGATTAGAAGAAAATTAGTAATTTATTGATTTGCAGTTACGATCAAATCAATTCAAAACAAGTTAATAAATGTTTGATTGGAGTATTGAAACTTGTAACTTTTTCCCTTCACCTTCCTTCTATCATTGTGCATCCAAACGAAGGGAAGATAGTTCCTTTCTACTCCATCCCTTCCCTTGCCATTTCTCCTGCTTCCTAACTTCTAAGCATGGCCTAACATAAATTCGAGGCCTTTTAAGCACTTTATTACCAGGATATTTAGAAGCAGTCCAAGGCTTACAATTCTGGATGAAGCACTTCAATTGCATGCATAGCAATTATTCTCTAGAATTTCCCCTTTTATAACCATGCCATCAAGTTATTTTCCCTTCCACTTTCCTAATAATTTTTTCCTGTTATTGTTATTTCTAAGTAAAACACTAGTGGGATAAGGGCATAAGGCTTCTTGTTGTTGTAGTATTGTTGTGTCTAAGTAATCATAAGTAGTTATGAGTTATGACAACAGACAGTCGTACAGGCTCATCTAAATTGCTTCTTATGAATGTCACATCCTACTCACTCCAGGCCCAGTCATAACCTACCCAATGGTCCTATGTCCCATAATAAGGAGCATCGAAAATCTATATTACCAAACTCAAGTTGAGATCTCTCCGGATCACAAAAACACTTTTAGTTTATAAAGATCTTTTATCAGTTTCCTGCCAGTCCAATCATCAAGCCAAACCAACCAGAAAATTCCATTACCGCAGCTAAGATCAATTGAAATATGTATTCAGAAAAACAATCTATTTACCAACAATATTGCTTTCCCTCCTCCAAATGACAATAAAATGGGCCACTACTATAAGTCACATCATATAATAAAAATGTGGCGACACCACATGTTTTCGTGCAATTAATTCAACAATTAAAATGGATCTGCCTTGAATCATTGGTAAGGATAAGCAGATTACGACATGTTCAAAGTGCGTGATCCCCATTAAAATGCTGTATGGCGTGAATAATGCAAAATTTAAATAAACATTACATGACTTAAATATGAAAAAGGAAAGACAAGTAGTCCAGAGACTTACAGTTGAAAAATTGTAGGATGTAATTGCAGGCATCCAAAGGAGACACCGTTTTAGTTTGCAGCTTATAGAACATGTCATCAGTTTTGATATGCAATTCCTTTCCTTTGCGATCTTCACTTTCTTTGAAAATCCTCCTTACACAGTCAAGCTCTTTCACCAGGGTTTCTAGACCCCAATCCTTTGCACAACACATGAACACTTCTCTAACAAAGCCAAACATTTCTGAAGCATGTCCACATCCACTGCAATGAAACTGCATCTCAGTGGTCCCTGACGGTCCCTTTAAGCTAGGCCCAGGTTTGATAAGATTCCTCTTAATGCCGCAGGCAGCATGGCACCAGTGGGAACAGACATCACAACCAACCCAACTGCATGTGTTGCTAGCACAATCAAAGTTCAGACACACAGGACACATGCAAGAACTACAAAATCCCTTATTTCCAGAACAAATCTCGCAGTCACAGTCATCAACAGGCAGCAAGTTCCTACAATTCACATTCCTACATCTCATATGCAAGAAAATCTCTACCATATCAGAGAAGGGGACTTTGCCAGATAAGAAGCTTGCAAGCCCCATCTTGATAGAAACTAGAATCTCAAGTTGGCCCTTTTGGCACTTCGAAAGAGTCTCCTTAGTAAGGTCAGATCTTCGCTCAAGCCGATTTTGGAGGCTGTCCAATTCCTCTTTCTTATCGGGTATCTCAATGAGATTCTTTAAGTACTCCTTAGTCGATGCAATCGCTTCATCTGTAAGCTCTTGAAACTGAGCAGCCATGGTCGGGGTAGACTCTAACACGATCTCTCTGAGAATTTTCTCTGGTCTAGAAAGCTTCCTTACTTTCTCACTATCTAAACCGTCCAATACTCTCAGATTCTCAGAATTCCTTCCTCTCGAGTCCGACCGAGCTTCAAATCTTGGCCTGGCAGGCAATTCCGACGGAAAAAAAGAATGGTTATCTGAACTTGTAGTTTTATACTGACTATTATTACCCTGCATGATCGAATTAAACCCACCACCACCATGATTAGACAAGGCAACCCCATCTCCCATCGGCTTGAACCGACTATGAACTGACCCATTCGTCCCCTCTCCGCAGTTCCAAATATGATCATCTTTGCTGACGGAATAATCAAAATCAGTAGAATTACGGGTTAGCGAGCAACTTGGATTGTGCGAGAAGGGATGGGAATACGAGTATGATAGAGAAGCCGTTGTATAATCATTTGAATACGTAGTCGCTGACGGTTTGCTAGGTTTTGGCCTCACCGGCTGATCGCCGTTTTGCAAAGCGTTTGACGCCGTAAGAGAAAGGGAAACATCAGGCAAGGCAAGAGAGAGATTAAGCGTCTCCAGCTTCGGCTTCTTGTCCTTATTTTCCCTTTCAACGTCTTCAACCGATCGCTTTGAAGAATTCTCCCTGGTTTCGCTCAAATTCAGAAAATCCAGTTCGACCCATTTCCCACCCTGATTTGAATCCTCCGAGACGATGACTTCTTTACCTTTGCCACTGACTCTTTCTAAGGAACTCAGCAAGCTTTTACCAGGAATCTCCTTACCACAAAGATAGCTGAGTGTCAGCTCTTGTAAGCACGAAGCCCCAACTTTAGAGGGTTTCAATAGAATTCCATCACCGACGTCCTCTGAATTCTTCAGGAAATACGCACCCTTTGCTGGATAACCTAATTTCTCTTCTGGGTTCTCCCTGCCACGGTCAAAATTGGGCTTCGACAGCTTGCTTCGAGAGTTCTCCCCATCAGAGTCAAGACCATTAGGAAGATCTTTCCCTCCAATCATGGCCGAAGCAACCAATCAGAGAGAGAGAGGGGCTTAGCTTACCCCAGAAAGACAGACAGAGAACGAGAGAGAGAGAGAGAGAACCAAAGTATAATTCGGAAAATGAACCGAGAATCTGGGGCAGGGGGTGGGTATTTTTGTTTTTTGGGGGGGCTAAGGAGGATCGATTCCTCAAGACGCCATAGTTCTGGTCTGCAACGGCAGGATTTTGATTTTCATGGTTAATTTCACACACCATAAAACAAAAGAAAGCGTTTTTTTTTTCCCTTCAGAAACGGCTGTGTGTACAGTCTTAGCCCTGTGAAATGGACAGAATTACAAAGTGGACCACTTTGACTGTAACTTTCTTCCTCTCTCCACCGGCTCAGAGAAGGACTGGGTCTACAACCTTTTTCCTCGATCCCCCGTCGTCTTCCTCCATTCTTGATTGTTATCCTTTATACCCTCTTTTTCTGTCTTTTAATTGAGATGCAACCTAGCTGGAAAAATTTTGTCAAATAAAAACTTAAAACATCTTTTAGTATGTGAAATGAATAGCTTGAGAAAAAATTAAAAAGGTAAAGTAAATTAAGTTTTTATCTATATAGAGAGATAGGATATTGTCACTACTAATTTTGGTCACTACCACTTTTTTCATTATTAGATCAAAATCTCAATAGGAAAGAGAAATGATAAAGACAGATAAGATTCTAGTCTAATAGTGCAAAAAGTGGTATTAGCTTGGTAGTTGTCAAAATTGGTTGTGACAATATCTTAACCCATATAAAGAATCAAAATAAATGCTCAACTAACTCCTTTTAAATATAACACCTATTTTTTAAAAAAAAACTTTTAACCACGTCAATGATATTTTATTTTAGTTTCGAATAATTGAAGTTCTAATTCCTCTTCCAAAAAAAAGATGCTTTGATAATTTAAGTTCACACTTTTTTTTCCCCCTTTGAGCTCTAGACGCTTGTTGTGAGAGGATTAAAAGTCCACGGACGGCATATTGACGCCTTCATACGATGTTTTGCAATTACAATTTCTGGCATTAATTTTGTTTAGAAAAATATAATATGATGTTGTCGTAGTAATGTGGCATATCGCGTAAATAATTGAAAATAAGGGAATTCACGCGTGTATAATAAGTCTATTTTATTTCAGTAGTTACGAAAGTTTTATATGTAAGGTGCTAAGAAAGTTCGTGTATGAACAAAATATCCCAAACTGAGTCCAAGTCAAAATGTTGGCCCCAAAAAGAATAACATGACAACAAATGTGTCAAGAATTATTTGATACCCCAATGACGATCCAATTAATGATTAATGGTGCCAAACAACAAAAGTCAACATTGCATTAATTATTATATCTTTTTCTGTTCTTTTTTTAATTCCTTCGTTTAAGGATTTTAAGGGTTAAGTTTTTTATGATCTCGCTGTTATTGCACTCCAAGTCTCCCCCAATGCCAAGTCTTGGAAAGATAAGTCAATATATTTTCAGTACCGATACTCAATAATTTTTTTTTACCAGCATATCTTCAATAAAGTCTCAGCTGTCTTATTTGCAAATTACGAATATCACAACAATTTTTTCGTTTTTCAAGCAATCAACAGAAGGGGAAAAGAAAAAAAAAAACTTTGAATTTACAAAATTCTAAATCAAAATTCTTATTAAAAATCGAGAAGAGAATGATGAAACTTGATAAGTAATTCATAAATTATTTGTTTTTGGAAATACCTAATTTAAAATTTTACAATTTCAAAGTTTTTTTCTATCTTTTTTTTTTTAAATGAAACCCCTTAATACTAGTACTATAACTTAAGTCTTTCTCAATATAATAAGATTTTAGTTAAAGTATATGTTTGGTCCTTTAAGTTTGTATGAGGTTTTCTTTTAATCCTCTAAATTTATAAAGTGTATTTTTAGTTATTAAAACTTAACGTTGTTAATGTTTAATGTTTTTAATGGAAAATGCTCATGAAACAAAGTTAAATGGTGACTTTGAAATGGCTTAGGAATCAAACTTAAATTTTTTAAATGATAAATAATTTTAAACCAATAAAAAAGTAGCATCTAATTTAATTTTAATCTTAATTGTTTCACACACACGCACACGCGTATGTATAAATACATACATACATATATATATGTATACATATACATATATATATGTAGGGTTTATCATTTGTCATGTCACTTGACATAAGATTATGTCAAGTGAGCCCAAAACTACGTCGTTTTGGGAGTTAAGGAAATTAATAAAGGGTGTTTTTGTATTTTTGTTTTAGAATCTATTATATGAGTTTTACTAAAAGATATTTTATTAATTCCTCTGACCCAAAACTACGTCGTTTTGAGAGTTCATTAATTCCTCTAATCCTAAAACGACGTAGTTTTGGAGTGACCTGACATAACCTTATGTCAAGTGACATGACAAACGATAACCCCATATATGTATATATGTATGTATGTACACACATATATGTATGTATATACATGTATGTGTATATATATTTACATACATGTATGTGTGTGTGTGTGTGTGTGTGTATATAATTTTGAACTCTGAGCTTAAGTAATAGAAAGTAAAAACTTTACATATCGTGTTATTTTTACGATTTATGTTTCTACCACCCCCTTTCATGTCTACGTAGGAACTAGTTTTTGACAACATTGGTCATGGTGGCCCTCCGGTAAGGTTCATTTTTCTTTTCTTGTTTTAATTTATTTAAAAACTAAGGGCAAAAGGGTAAATTCACCCGAATTTAAAAATCTCAATTTAGTCTTGATACCTTTAAGTCCTTTAACAAGTTTAGTAAACATTTGGGGGGTTTTACAATTTCATTTGGTATTTAAATAGAATTTTATCCTAAATATTTATGAGGGTAAAAGGGAAAAAAGCCCACGCGGTCGGACGCAACCTACCGGCCCCTTCCTTCCTCCTCCTAGCCGTTGCCCCTCCTCCCCTACACTGCACCGTCAAGTGACAATAACATCGCAATTGTCCAGCAGAAGAGAGCCACATCGCTCACGCTCTCACCACAGGCCACAGCCAAGGCGAGGTGGGAGTATGCCATGTATTGGAGAAAGAGAGAGGTGCATTTGACAATGGTTGGAGGAGAGTTTTTCTCTCTCTTTTTCTCCAACAAAGATTTAGGACGACAATTAGATGTTATTTTTTATTGATCTGTAAGTATTTTTCATTTATACAATTTAAGCTTGTACAGTCACCACCTAACTTTGTTTTGTTAGCAAGATTAGCGGTATTAAATTTTAAAAACTAAAAGTGCATTTTATACTTTAGCCTAAGATTTTAAATGGGGAACCTTTCCCCAATTTTTCCTAATATTTAAATATAAAAAACCAAAAAAATCACATCACTCACGAATTATAAATAATCATAGAGTTAAGGGGAAATTTTGCCAAAAAAGTTTTTACCAAAAGGCAATTTTGTTTCGAAAGTTTTTCGGGAGGGGGAATTTTGCATGTAAAAAATGAAGCATCTTTTGCCCTAACCGTTAACTCGGCTAATTTTGACCGTTAGTTGACCAAATATACTGAGGTGATAGTCTACATGTTATCATGTTATTTTTGTTAAGATACAAATTTGCCCCAAAGGTCCACGTGTCACCTACTTCATTTTTTTTAAAGTTAAATTTAAAACTTCCGGGGCAAATTTGTATCTAAACAAAAATGACATAGATGACACGTGAACTATCAGCTCAATATATTTGGGCAATTAACCGTCAAAATTAACTGAGTTAACGGCCAAAGCAAAATTGCCCCTTAATCCTAAATAAATACTACCTTTGATTTTAATATAAAAGTTAGTTGTCAAAGTTGAGTAAATTAAGAAAATTAGTTATATTAATTATTTGTAACCAATATATGTTAGCTTTACTACCATTAGATCGAAACCCCTTAATGTGTGCAATCAATTGAGAGATATTTAAAAAAAAAAAAAAATTAAAGTTGGAAGATAAAGTGAATTGAGATTGTGTAACTCTTACACGGAGTACTAAAGGTATTACTACAACTTAATTTCATTTCACATGGCCATCAGAATTCAATTACGTATGAATCAAACTTGGCTCATATAATTCAAACTGCATATATAACGGTGAAAAAGTGGTAGTGACTTGCTAGTAACATAAAATTAGTAGTGACAATATCCTATCTCATCATGCAAGCACTTCAAGAATCAACAGAATTTATATATATCATGAAAATACCGTGTAGTAGTTGGTCAACTCCGGTGACCTTTGAGGGCTTTGAATAGGGTTGACATCACTTAAGGGAATTTGAACAAACTCTATAACCTCCACTCCAACAAACAGACATTTTCGTACATGTAAAGATATGATATGACGAACATGCTATTGGTCAATGAGATAAGCAATATTTACCTTGTAAAAACAAAAACACAAGTTCAAACCCGAAAAGCGCAATTGTTAAGAAAAATGAAAACACTTTTCACTCAAAGTCCCAAAAAAATTAGTCCATATCCCAAAGTGGCTTAGGATACAATTAGATCAAAAAATGCTCTCAGTATGCAGATGTCTGCTGCTAAGAAATTACCGTCATTTTAGAATGAATGAATGAATGACAAGGGCATACAAAAGAGCAGCCTACCGTTTTGTCCTATCTCACCGGACGGTGGGTCCATGCTTTTAGGAATTGAATTGAATTGGGACCCTCCAGTCATGGGACGACTTTCATTCCAATATGTTCACATTATTACGATTAAATCTAATTCAAATCATTCATATACAGGCACCAGAATCAGACAAGATCTGTTCAAGTAAGCAGGGATATATACGACATGGTTCCTAAGGATTGCTCTTAAACAAGGCCATCACCATAAACACATTGCAGATATAAAATTTACCTCAGTAGCTACAGCAATAGATAAATGATGAAGCAGGAAAAAAAAAAAAATCAGGAGAAACAATTAATAAGGACCTCAAGTAAGCTTAAAAAAATCCATGGGAAGTACATACTCACTGTACAATGCCACGCCCTATTGATAAATAATAATAATAATTTCATGTCTCAAGAGAATTAAAACAAAAGATGGAAAAATCTTAGAGCTTCAGAGTGAGATCAGGAGATGTGGATGTTTGTGGTTGCGATGGTGGTGGTAGTGGCGGCGGCGGCGCAATTGCTACAAAACTAGAAGTTGAATTTGGAGTGTGTTCATGTCCCATGCTAACACCGGCTCTGCCTTCCACCTGCCGGAAACTCCCGGGCCAAAATAGACCCATATTATCTTCATCTTCCATGAACATGGTTGGTCCAAAATAATCTTTCTCAAATTTTGCACCAGCTCTTAAGTTAGGAGCCCTCAGTGATGGCATGTGTCTTTGGTGCATTGCAGCATGAGCTTCGACACCGAGAGACCGAAAAGCAGAACCATGAAGAGGCAATGATGCCAGGCTTGTATACCGCTCGGTGAACATTCCCATTCGCATCGCTCGCTTCGCCATTGTCCTCTCCCTTTTATGAGCATTTTGATGGCCTCCCAATGCCTGAGAACTGAAGAATTTTCTCCTACAGTAATTACAAGAGAAGACCCTGGGAATTGCTGATCCTGAAGGTTGTGCTTCAGCTCCTACTTCACTGCTGGCATCACTTGCACGCTTCAACTCGCCATCACTGGAGTTGAAGTTGAGTGTTAGGTCAAGGGAGAATGACAACGGGTCGGTTTCGGGTTTTGTGAGGTTTGTGAGACAGGAAGAAGTGGTGTTGCTGTCCTTGGTAAGGTCATGGGAGGTTTCTTGCAAGGATATAGTGGAAGCTACTTGGCTACTGACTTCTGAATTATTTTCGGGTTCCAGGTTCAAATTTGGTGTCATCATGTTTAGATGAATCTGTTAAGAGATAACTTCCCTTCCAGCAAGCGCTTACCACTCAATAATCAACCTACATTAGCAACAACACAAATTACTCGCCATGAAGAAGTAGGAGAATTTTGGGTATCACTTAAGACAAAATTCTCAGAAGTTCATGTAAATGACAATAACTCAGTTCCTTTTTCCTTCAGTCTGTGGCCTCCAGAACATTTGATTAATGTCTGGATATTCCATTTACAATAATTTCAGTAGATAACTTGATGTAATTTTCAAAGATTGCTAATTAAGAAAAAAAAAAAAAAACTAGAGCAGAAAAATACAGTCTGAGATCGTTTGGGCATGCAGGGTGTAAAGATGCAATAAAGGCAAGTGATAAGGAAAAGATAAGAAAATGGACTAAAGCTAAATAAGATGTGGAATAGTGTATGTGGAAGCATCAGAAAAGGATATCAGTTGATGTCCTGTTTATTTCCCTTAAAGGCGTGAAGACAGAAGGGCATATTCCATGTGATTGACTCATTTCAATCATGCTAGTCAATAAAAGAAAAAAGGGCCAAAAGCCACTAGACTTGGTTTTACTACAAGGAAATGTGAGAGAATTCCAAGGAAAAATAGCATTTCTACGAGTTTGTGTTACATCTTTCAAGTATTTTTCATAAGGATTTTCTTTCTGATATTGTAGATTCTAAGCTTTTTTATCATACAAATCATGAATGCAACTTTTAGACCTATTGAATATTAACAAGCCTCCAATTCAATGAGGTAGGAGTATTTCAATAAGCTACAATACAGAATCATTTGAAGTAGAAGACCTAATAAAAAAGATTAAACCTGTGTAGAAATAGAAGTACAGTTGGCTACTCACGCACCAGCTTAAGATATAACCCGATTTGGACTAGTTGTGAGGGTTTTGAGTGGTTTACACAAAGTCTTAGGTTCCAATACCCATGTTTTCATGGACCCAGTAAAAAATTATTTCAGTTTAAAAATTATTATCCTATAAGAAGATAAATTTTGTTTACTGATATAATGTTCCTGATTTGGAAGTCAAAAATATGTCCTTTTACAGTAAGTGCAAAGTCCAGACAAAACAGGGACGTCAGCGAAACACATCTTCACCAAACTGAGCCAGCATTATGAAAGCAATGCTTGCATAGATAACAGGTTATTCGGTATGCTGCATGCCAAACAAATATCAAAGATAAGGCTTTCATTTGTTACCCATGCCAGAATACCAATAAATATGGAAGCTAAAAGGTGATACTGATGTTAGAGCAAGAGAAGAACACAGATATTCAGTTGCAGCTATAAAAGAAAATTTATGAAGTACATACACATCAAACAAAGAGTTGCATCACGAGTCAGGCACTCGTGTTAAATGGGGACACTTCAATAGAATCCCCAGACTTTTGAGATTTTCTGTGCCAGAAAGTCCATGTTCATGTCTATCTTAGTGTTTATGGATCCTAGATTCAAATCTACCAGCTGATATTCTCTCCAAGAGACAACTCAGGTCCCCTGGAGAGTTAAGCAACTTTGATGAATGCAGAGTGCAAACTGTTGTCTTTCAAGTAAGCTAGAGTAAATCATTGAATCATCAATTGAATTAAATCATATGGTCTTTCCTAGAGAGATATAACTTCTGTTAGCAAGAGATACTAATAGATCCCTATACTCGAAAAATTCCAGACAAGTAATTTTTTCCCCTTATAATAGTGTCATATCAAACTGTGTTAACCAAGATATCAGTTCATCTCATAATTTTCTTCCAAGCTGATAAGTTCATGCAACCATAATGATGTTTTTTTTTACCCCTGTTTCAAGCTTTTCTGTTCAATTCTTAAAGCTAATAGGATAGGTCTCTAGGAGTAAACCATGGCAACATTGAAAATAGAAAGGCCGCTTTTCTGAACCTCTGTTTCCCTTTACCCCCTCTACACTGTCCCTTCTGTTATTGCAAAACTTTCACTTAAACAGAAAATTCTACCAAGCTTCCTGACAAAGGAAATGAGAGCAGAGAATCTAAAGCTCCATCTCTTTCATGGGAAATAGATTTCGAAGAAACTTCGTTGATAAGATACACAGTTCACTTCTGAATGGGCTATTTTGATTAAATTCCAATGCTTTTTCAGTATATAGAAAGCTTCTGCCAAAAAAGTTACAAAAAATTAATACTCAAGAACAAGCCTTTTCAGCCTTTTTTTCCAAGAGCTAAAACTTTCTAGCGGAAAAAAAAAAGTCATCTTTTCTGCCAAAGGAAAATATATATTTAACTACAGTGAGATGAAAACGCTCCAGGAATGAAATTTTGATAAGGCACTACAGGATCCAAAAGAAAAAATTGGAGGAAATTTCCCAAATTTTATGATCCTCAGAGGGAGTTAAGAGAAATTTATATCCTCCAAGCTAGCATAGCTAAAGTATATCACCTCAATATGTAATTAAATGATTCTTGCATCATATTACCTGTTCATTTGCATACTTTCGTTCTTAACCACATTTCAGATGACTCGCGCTACCATAAAATCAAACACTTAAAGGGAAGAACACAAAAATCTTTGCTGAAGTTTGGTTTTCACCAGTTAGAGAGGAGAAAGAAGTGAGAGAACAGTAAGAAATATGAGCAACTGAAATTACAAGAGAAACGGTGGGGAAATTAGACAATTCCCCTTTATTCGAACTAGTTAGATCTAAACTCAGATGCTCAACCACAGTTCACTAGCTGAATTCATCTTGTTAGTAGTTGGAGCTTTCAAAATTATCCATCAAAGCAACACAAGATCCTCAAAATCAAAGGAGAAAACTTCACTAGCAAAGCATAGTGAAACACCTGAACTCAGAAGAAAGAAAATCTCAAGAAGGATTTGAAGTAGAGTGAAGAAGCAGGAGAAAACCTTATAATGCATGGAAGAAGTAGAGGAAAGAATGAATCAAAAGCAAAAAACTTTGAGGGTACTTACATAGTATCGTACTGTACGATAACAAACCGCAGGTTGTTGCTTCCTTGAGTGAAGGGAAGAGCATCAGTACCAGCAAGAACAAGAGGGGTTTGTGTGTGTGTTGGCTCTTCTTTTAGAAAAACAGAATCATAAAAGTGTGGGTGACAAAAAAATAAAAGGAGATAAGATTACAGAGAGAGGGGTTGAGAGAGAAAGAGATGATGAAAAATCATGGGAAACCGGAGAGGGAGAGAGAGAGAGATGTGGGGGAAGTCAGAGAAAAACATGTCCTACAATTGAACCACTTCTTTTGTCGAATTTGAGGTTTTATTTTGGAAGTGACATAGGAGTAATTTGGAAGCTGGTTCTCGTAGTAGTGACTAGTGAGGAGGGACAAGGGAGTGTGAATGGGTGAGTGAGAGAAAGGATAAATAAACTTATGGGAAAATTTCACTGCCTCCGCTCTATAATAAATTATTCTCAAATAGCCCTTAAAAACAATTATTCTCAAATAGCCCTTAAAACTTTCTAAAATTTCACTATATCTTAAGGCTAAACTGAACTTAAATTTTTCTTTTAGTTAAAAGACATTTATACCATTTTCTTACATAAAGCCAAGACAGGTTTGTAAAATCTCACATTTGTATTATAAATATACATATTCAACTTGTGAATTCCCACATGTATTTTGTAAATAGCATATATTCTTGTGAATATATTTATTATCTTGTACATGGCCCCAAAACAGTATTGTAATTTCACTTATTTATTTTATAAATAAGTATATTTGACTCGTAAGTTGAGGGCAAAATTGTTTTTTCACCTATAAATTTTATCTTCAATTTAGCCCTAGGGGCACGTAGAAAGTTTTAGAGACAGTTTTAGAATAATTAACTAAAGAGGGAGTGCATTGAAATTTTCTCATAAATAAAATAAGAAAAAAGGAAGAAGAGGAAAGAGGAAGACAAGAAAAGCAATGGGTGCTTTGTGTGAAGACCCGCAATACAGCACAAGAAGACATATCCCTCCAATGCTCACTCTGCTTCCACCATTAAAAGGAACGGTCCCATTCTTCTTCTTCTTCTCCTTTTTGTAATAATTTATAATAATTTTTGCATAATGAGACTCTCTGTGAGTGCAGCAGCAGATGAGAGAGGAGGATCTTTTTTTTTCTCCCCTCTCTATTATATGATTATTTTTATTATTACTACTATATTACTACAATATGATTAAATCCAGCTAGGCAGCTACTACTCTGGCACTTGTCCTCATTCCACTGCCTCCATCTCCACTTGTTCATTGTCTTTTTCTCCCGTCTTGCCTTTTTAGTCAATGAAAAAATATAGGAAAAATCTTTAAAAAAATACCATTTAAATTTCAAAATCTTAAATACGTGATTTTTTAATAAAATGAGTTATCAATTGTTTTATTGTTCTTGTTAATCTTATTTGTTACTGTTGTTATTAACAATATTTTGAAGTTCAAGTAGTATTTTTCTATCATTTTTCCAAAAATATACTACTTCTTGGAAACATGCTACAATTATAGTTTTTGAAATATAAATATTTTTAAGAATACAATTTATCCCTTTTGATCAAAACACACATACCAATAAAAATTAGTTGACTCAATGATTATGGGGTAAATGTTCAAATTTACCCTAATTTATGAATGAACATCTTTCAACTTTTTATTCTCCCTCTATTTTCATTGGGTATCTTTCAACTATTTATTCTCTCTCTATTTTCATTGGTACAATTAATATAGGCAAAATGGTCACAATCTCATTTATTACTTGAAAAATGACTTATAAATAAGACCAGAGTGGTATCATCAACATATATTTTCTTCAAATGGCCTCACACACTCTTTCAAATTAAAATTTAATTCCTTACAGAAATAAGTCGAGACACAGAGATGGGATGTTTAAATAGGTATGTGATTATATAATAAAAGATATAAGATTCATAATCAATACAATCGGGAGGAGTTGGAGCGGCATATATTAAAAC
Source organism: Acacia pycnantha (assembly GCA_025563575.1). Lineage (NCBI taxonomy): Eukaryota > Viridiplantae > Streptophyta > Magnoliopsida > Fabales > Fabaceae > Acacia > Acacia pycnantha. The sequence continues at coordinate 576,014 of JAMWYP010000341.1, read as the reverse complement.
AAAAATAGTAGAAAATCATCTAATTTAAGTGATTTGAACACATTTAAAGAAAGCTTCAGTGAATAGAGTAGATCAAACTGTACAGAGTCATCCGAAAATGAGAAAATGGGTAGAAAAAAAATCAATAAGAACACTCATCGAAGTTATTAATTGTCACTTCTTAATCAATAATTTATCATGGTTGTTGATAGAGTATAATAACGACATACTATCCATGTAACTAACTCTACTTATCGGGATAAAGTTGTTGTTGTTACTGTATTACTGATAATTGAATATTTCATACACTTCTCTTTATCTCTTGATTAATAATTTAGGACTCTTTAGTTAATAAATAATGACTTTTATACTTATTTGAGTTTTGGGCCTTTGATTAGCTTTTAGTCATATTTAATGATAAATTTCCTATTTTACATTGCTTTACTATTTTTACCATAACTCTTGAAGTAGACATCGGATTTGCCTCATTCTTGTTTCATATTTCAGATGATTCAAAGAGCTACAAATGTTATGAAGACATGAAGGGAAAATTAAGACAAGAAGGCAGTCTATTTTGGAGCCGAAGTCAGGTGTATATTTCTGGATTTTTATTTGGGCTCGAATTTTGTAATTAAAGCCCACTTTTATTTTATTCTCGTTTTGGGTTGAACCATTGGAGCTCATTTCCATTTTAAGTCAACTTTAAGTTAGATGACAGCCACAAACACATTCTCATTCACGTTTTTACTCGGTTTTAGATTAAATACAGAAGTTTTAGTTTCTCTCAACTGTTCTTCATCTGTTCATCGTGTTCTTCGTGTTTATGATGAACTTCTTCATTTATGTTCCATTTTCGTTCTGCATAGCCATGATGGGCTAAGCTTCGGTGATTAGCCCGCGGATTGAGGATTCCACTATCCAGAGGACTCGTTATTAATGGTAACAAATTCGTTTCTGTTTTGTAATTTCGGATTCGATTTACCTTCGGATTGGGTGTTAGATTTAACCCTCAGATTGAGAAATCCCAAGGATTCAGTTCGAACTAGGTTCAAGTGCTTGTTGTGCAATCGCACAGTGACACGCCACTGTTCGGATAAACGCTAGGCGATCGTCTAGTTGAGGGATTTTCTGGATGAACGCAGAGATTTCGGTTCGTCCAGAATCAATCGCGAGTTCGTTTCAAAATCTGTTTTCGTCCGAGGAAGGAAAGTGGTGGAATTCGAAATCCTGGATTGATCTTCTATTTATCTGTTTCATTTCATTTTGTTTCTATTATTTCGTTTTTAATCTGTTTGAACCAAAATCCCCCCATTTTTTATTGTTTCTGTTTCACTGTTATTCCAATCAAACCCGCTGCGAATTCGTTGGGAAAACGATCCAGGTTCCCTATTACTGCAAATCTTTTATTGAATCTGGTTATTTTGAGAGGTACGACAAATCTCTTTCAATTACTAAAACAATCATTTATAATAATATTTAAATAAACAAATTTTAAACTAGTGACTCTGTTTGAATCTCAACAATTTTATTGGGAGGTATCTACTCTATGCCCTCAATATCTTGAGGGTGACTTGCTCTATTTTTTTCGTAACTCATACACGTATTGTACTCTGTTGTTGTTGAAATACACTCCTTATATATATCTCATCAAATAAATAAAACTAAAAAATAAAAAAAAAAAATTTGTGGATAATATGAGTTTGTAAATCTATTATAAGAATCTTTGTCTTTTGGAAGCCAGGGGAGGCTGAAGTATGAAGTCATATGGACCACAAAAGTTTTAAACTGATGATGACATTAATATATAAAAGTATAATAGTTATAATTATAATTATATGATTGCAACCTAAAATTCAGGGGAAATTAAAATAAATGACCTAGAAAAAATAATATTTATTATGAATGACCATAAAAATTATAATTATTTAGAAGGATCGAACATCATAATATAAATTTAAAAGTACTAAATGTTCCCTAATCAAACCTCATGTGTTATCTCTTGTATTCATAATTAAAAAAATAACTAAAACTAAAACTAAAATTGTCTATCATGACATGATCATATTTTTTTCTTCAATATCTTATTTAATTAACCATGGTTAAACTCATATATTTTAATTTTTATTTTCCATCAATTTATGTCATCAAGTTGCCCGATTTATATTATCAACGTTGATATTAATTAAGCTTTTTTTATAAAAATAAAAACTAAAGTTATTTCATCTTTTTTGAGGATATAATGGTTAATTAGATTTTTTAAAATCTTAATTAAAATTACATAATTTATTTAACCCACATTAACTGCTTCTAAAACAAAAATAAATCATACAAACTTTCTTTGTTTAACACATATGATAAACTACAAAAGACCTTGACTTTTAATAAAATTATATAATTCCATTTTTAATTAAAAATTTTGTTGATTTTAAAAAATAATAATTTTTACAAATTGAAGAATGCGTCATTTTTTCATAGATATATATTAAAGTTGTGAGAAATGAAAATTGAGAAAACTATTGTTTAATTTAATGAAATTTATAATTTTGTACTGATTTTAAAAATAAATGTATGAGGGAATTTAGAATATTTTATTAGGGGCATTTTAATACTTTTAATTATATATTTAGTCATTCTATATAATTGTAATTTTTATGATCTTTCTTCATAAATATGTTTTTCTCTAGGTCCTTTATTATAATTTTCTTTTAAATGTAACATGTACTGTATTATACAGAGTTCATTAATGGAAATTTTTCCATAATTTATGTCTTATCCTATTCTGTCAAGGCCAAAAAAGGAAAGACACAGTGTAGTGATAAGGCAATAATATTTTCGAATAATGACACCAAAGTACTGATATTTGATATATAGAGTCAAACACACCACAGTAGTACCTACAATTCTAAATATAGGATCTGATGATGAATCTTTTCTTAAAAAAAATTAAGGAATATGATTAAATCATTTTAAAATATTTATATTTACTTATTTTTCTCCAAATTAATTTGTATAACTTATAAACTGATATATAATTGATATGATTAAATAATTTATTTATCTTCCTTAATCTCTTAAAACCAAAGTTAGTTATTAGTAATTGTTTAGCCGTGTAAGAAAATGGATGGTGCATGGCGGAAGATGAATTTGACAATCAAGATTCAAGACCTTGAAAATTCAAAGGGGAACACACATATCAACAAGTACGAAATGGGTATATATATATCATTAAATGGAGGGGAAGGGGACGAAGATGACAATCAGAGTAAAAATTAAACTGGTCATTCTTGTTTGAAAAGATAGAAGAAGAGAATAAGGGGAATTAAACAATAACTTCTCCCACTATTTTCTTATATTGAATATTCACGACAGATTACTCAATCAAATCCACGGATATTATTATATTGCTCATATATATTATATTATATTTTATAAAATATATGTGGATATGAAATAAAATTGATGAGACATATTGAAGGCGGAGGCAAGAATATTTTTGGAAAGCAGGTAATAAAGGAGAAGAGAGACGTCGTTTGAGCACCATGGAAAGACACACTCTTCTCTTCTGGTCCCCGTCTCAAAAAACTCCACTTTTTTCTCATTCACTTCACAACCTTTCACACATCTTTCTCTTTTGTAAAAACACACACTGATTCTTTGTTGTGATCGAGTTAGGCATCAATTTAATTTGTAGAAGAAGCTTTTATTTGTAGCGACAAATTAAATTAATGCCTTTGCTTTCTTTTTGATTACTTTAATTTGCCAGTTAAAATTCGTCATGCACTCTTTTGATTCTAATTATAAAGTAGAGAGATAAGCTTTTTGTTAGCCTTATTTATAAAACGTAAAGTTTCGATGTGAATGTACAATTTAGCACTTCACATATTATATTATTGTGTTGACTTTATTTTTATTTAGTATTATATAATATTAAGTAAGGATAGAGTTGAAAAGGTTGTTAAATTTTATGATAGGGTTAATGGGTTTTAATGCTTTCCTTAGTTTGTATAAAAAATATTGAAAGTGTCCAATAAAAATGATCTAAGGAGTATTGTGTTTTCTTGGGATCAAACCAGTGGGTCTTTATTGTTGGCCTTGTTGATGGCTACTATAATAGTACCAGTCCACCCAGAATTTAAGTTCACATTTATGTGTGAATTTAGGATTCGATATGATCTTCACATACAAGTCACTAGGTCAACTCTACGCGCATACACACACACACAAACCTTTCAAGTGGATTACACGTAATTTGAAAAACACGTACGTACCATTTACTTTAAATTTAATTGGTTTATATATATTAGCTTGACTTGCATATGTGTATATATATATATAAAACGCCATATGAGTTTGCAAGTGTTTTATTTATATGTAAATGAAACCATCCATATATATATATGAGTTCATTTCTACTATGATCTCGCTAACTATTCATTTTCTTACTATTTTTTATTCATTCCTTTGTTGCTTTTTCAGTGCTTTCACCGTCGGTCACCGTATCAAGTGACTGATATTAACTTCTTTACTGTTATTCTGATTTTGGGTTTAATCATATGTGTATATCCAATCATCTGATTTTAATCACAGGAAAATAAACCATTTATTATGTTATATTCTTGGATTCTAGAAACTTTATTTGGTTCGTCTTTTATCACCACATGATTATTTTATTATGATTCTTCATTAAAAAAACATAAATAGGTAAAGTCGGCCATGCAGTAATGGGATCACCATCAAACAGGGACTGTCAAAGAAGTTCCTTTTGCGATAACCCATTACCACTAAACATGCGCCACTCTCCTCGTCCATATATTTCTTTTAAGATCAATTCATTAATATTCCTTTCCAAAAGTATGACTTTAGTGCTCTTCTTGAAACACTTGTCTTCATTTTCTAAATTATTTGTACAACAAAGTGTGTGCTCCTTTGTATTGCATTAAGTTTGAAAATATAACTCAATCGTGTCTATTTTATTCATAAACAGTTTAAACTCTTTATCAATCAATGTTGTACTTTACATGTCGATATCGATTTCCTATGTTAATTTTTTAGGATATGGATTGTTAGAGGGTCTGGATCTTTGAGGAGTATAAAAATAAGAAATGAAGAAAAAAGTAGTGCATAATGTCGTCAAGGCGTGGAAAACACTTTCTTTTAGGCTTAATTTGCCCCCATATATACCTATCTTATAGGGTGCAAGTTGGACTAATGGGTGAATTTCCTTCAGGATACAATGAATGAAAACCCTTGAGTATGGATTGCACCCTCAAAACTCAAGCCAAAACGACAATGACTTTTACATAGTGTTAATTTGACTTTATCCTTGTACACTTAATGACAAATGCAATGAGTTTGATCTCTTGCTGTTTTTGACCCAAAAACAAAAAATCTCTTGCTGGTGTGTGATTTCTTGATGTTGTATTGTCTGTCACAATTGAAGTGACAATGCAGGGTATTTATAGATCATGAAGTGATGTCTTAAAGCGGTGCTTCTTAAAGCAATATCTATATATCTTTTCAATTAAAATTTATAATCATATGTTAGATTCATGAAAACTCATGAACCAACATAACTTTAATAATCAATGGTTATTTAAAACAACTCTTCTATGAAGAGCTATCACTACAACAAAAACTTCAAATTACCTACGGAATTACTGACGAAAAAAATTCCGTCGGAAATTCCCCACGGAATTTTGTCGGTAATTCCGTGGGTAATGTCTTCTACCACGGTTTTTTCTTTGACAGACGTTTTTCTGTCGGAAATCCAAATACCGACCAAAATTTTGTGGGTAATTCCATCGGTAATTGGATTTCCAACCGAAAATATCCGTCAAAGAAAAAACAGTGGCAAAAGACATTACCCACCGAATTCTGTGGGTAATTTTAATTGCCGACTTCCGTGGGCAATTTCCATCAGTAACAATTACCCATGAAATTCCGTGGGTAATTTCCGACGGAATTTTTTTCGTCGGTAGTTCCGTGGATTTGAACCAATGACTCCCGCCGTATGAAAGCAATACTCTAACCACTGAGTAATCTGATTTTTTTTTTTTTTGGTAGTGTATACCTTTATAGCATGTAGGGTTTTTTTAAAAAATAATGTACCTTTTCACTAAGACGTAGTAGTTACCACACATTATCATAGGTCCTTTAAAGACTAAAAGGACATATCTTTGGTAACCTTTATTATTATAACTCCCTATACAACTCTTCATATAAATTCTTTAATTTAATGAACACGACTTTACCAAAAAAAAAACTCATCTCTTCATTTTAAAATATTCCAAACATGGATCCTACAAATTTCAGTATTAGAGTCTATATATATATATAATACACGAAGTCTAAAGTCTAGTTAATAATAACACACGTTAATCGATAATATCATTCATGAAAAATAGCTCGTATTTAATCCATGTTTTAGCTGTAGTAAAAATAACAAAATCTATTTCATCAAGTGAGCTCAAATACATTGATCTATCGATCATGGGATCATGCATGTTCAGTAGCTTTATCTTGAGTATTTTTGTTGATCTCAGTTTTGCAACTTTTCATAAAGCCAAAGATCATTAATCAATGTCTCTAGCTAGCTAGTCGCTTTTTTTCATATACATGTCCAAACCGTTTTTGTGAAAATTTCACCATATTCTCTTTAATCATTAAGTGCAACTTTTCCTCCATACAATTTGCATATCAATCCTAAATATATGAACTTTGATGCTATATTAACATGACGTGCTTTCCAATTTTTATCTTAAAAAAATTCCCAACTCACCTCATGTGTTGAATTTGCAACTCGCACACACATATATATATATTGCTCCTAGCTACTTTAATTCAAGTGATCTACACGTGCCTCTATGTATATGTGTCTGTCCTTATGAGTTTTTCCTTTACTTTTTCAATGTGCATAGGCGAATCCTATTGTAAGAACGAACTTAGCATATATATTTTTGGTTTGAATTAGGTTTATACAACAACATGAAACAGTCCAAAGGGAAGCCAAAGGTTGAATCGATCGATAGAGAAAGCTAATTAAGGGCATTGATATATTTTTATTTTGGGAATAGAGAGAAGAAGGAAATGTCCCTTTTGGAGTGTTAGTGAGTTAGGTTGTCCCTATAAACCCCACAATTCATCAACTTGCCCTACCAATATCGCTCTAACTTGGACACTTAACACACACACACGCGCACTTGTTCAATTCCTGCAGGCATTAAGATTTTTTGTACGTAGGGGCAGGGAAAAGGGAAAGAAAGATAAAAAGCCTGTAATTTATGTAGAATCTGTGTATATATTTCTATCCATGTTTATTCAAAAGGATACACCAAATGAGAAGAGGTTAAGAGTAAAGTCTCATGAAAACAACGAGGATGATTAAGCCAGTGATGGTTGATAAGTCAGTGGAGGGTCCCGCTGTCGTTAATGAAATTGCAAAAGTTGGGTTGCTAGCTCAAATAAATATATTGAATCGATTGAGATTTATATATAGCAATTAGCAAGAGAGAGGGCTCTCTTTTTGTCACATCATGCAAAGTTAGGTAAGCAATTGAATCATGCCTCTTGTTCTTGCAGTGTAGTGCCACAGCAGTCCCCTAGTAGAATATCTTTTATAAGATCCTCTTAACATTAATTCTGTCCCTTAATGTTGTTCTCTCTCTCACACTCATATTATTATATCTTCATGTTGAGATTATGTATCTTGATTTGTTATTTAATTCATGATGTGATGAGGACTTTTAGTGGGTTGGAACTTGGATGGTTGTGAATGGATATATATTTATATAGTGGGATATTGGAAAAATGATCTTCGCACACATATAAATATAATTAATTGCGATCTGGTTTCATAATGTGGGTTGATATCAGCTTCCACTGCCTCTCATGGTGGTGATGGATGTTGACTAGAGCTGCTTGTGATTATCATTGTCATGATCATCCAATTGGCTCTCTACAATTCCTTTCATGTCCGTTTCATGCTTTTCTGCTAATAGTCTTTATCTATCTATCTCACAATTCAACTCAACCTTTATCCAACATGCAACTGAATTCAACTCTTCACTCAAATCATTTAACCAGTTATAAATAATACCACATCCGTGGTAAAATATATATCCACTTTGAAATTTAATTTATTCATCTAAGTGCGTTTTTTTTATTAAGAATTGGAGGTAGTAATATTTTTTTGCATCCTTGTACATCTCTACGGTCATTGTTTTTCTTTCTTTTCAAAAGACAACGGATCAGAAGTATATCTTTCGGTATGTATTTTCTTTTCATAAAAAAAATTAAACAGTGATGCATGCATACGAAACAGTTGTGGTTAAGTGCTTGTTTGAGCACCTTGTAAAAGTTATTTTTTAAGCGTTTTCCCGCAAAACCGAGACAAAATCTTGTAAATCGTAAGTACTTCTAAAATGTAATTAAAACAAACCAGACAGTTTAGATTGGAATGTGTGGAAGAGAGTTGGAACATGGAAACAGGCATGGAATTGGAAGTGAAGTGTGTGTTTGTGGGTGAGATCGATCGATGAGGATTTGATGAAAAGAAAGAAAGAGTGGGTAATACTGTGAAGTGTGAAATATGGGTTTGAAAAAAGAAGGGAAAGGACGTGTCGTGGGGCGTCATTGTCACGTAGCTAGCTAGGCATGTTTTTGGATATACATGTTACGTACATTATAGTAGAATATAATGTAACACACTACTGAACTTTCTTCAACCTTAAACGTATAACTCCGCATTATCGTATGATGAATACTACATAGTACTATACGACACAGTCACACACACAAGGTGATTTGGATGATGTGGTGAATCCATTTGGGGCCAACAATAATTGTTGTGTTGTGGTGCTGTGGGTCTCACATGCCTCCGATCACACATGTTCCTTGTTTTTATTCTAACCACGTCTTCCCATTATCCCCTCCTCCTCAATCTCACTTCTTCATTTTCCCACTAATTAATCACACCTCCCTCTCTTCTTTTAAATTTAAATCCTCTTTTTAGTGCCCTCTCTCACGTTGTAGTTTTTGGTGGGTAAGCCATGAAACCAAAAAAAAAAAAAAATCTTTACCCTTAAGCTTGGATGGAGAAAAATACTAAGGGCAAAAACTCTTAAAAAAAACTTTTTTTAAAAAAAAAAATTAAAAAATTCCATTCTTAGGCCCTGTTTGGTACGAGGAAGATTTGAAGAGAAAAATGAACTTAGTGGAGGGAAGGGAAGATTTTGAGGGATGAGAGAAGATGGTTTGAGGGAAGATGATTTGTTTGGTAGGAAGAAAATGAAGGGGTAGTAGTTGGTAAAAAATCATAAAATACCTATTTTACCCTCAAAAGTAATTAATTCAAAAGGAAAAGGAACAATATTTTTTTAAAAAAAAATATTATCAAGTTCAAATTTGTCTAAAATATTCTTCCGCCAAGTTTGAATTTTGTCTAAAAAAATTTCCCGTTAAGTTCGAACTTTCTTGCCAAGTTTGAATTTGATTAAAATATTCTCCCACTAAGTTCGAACTTATCGCATAAGTTTGAATTTATCGCATAAATTTGAATTTAATCCTATTTTCTTGTATTATAGGAAAAAATATTTTATAAGAGGTAAATATGTCCAAAAATGTTACTGTTCATCTGGAAACTTGAGATTTCACCAATTTTGATGGGATCTTATCTTCCCACATATAAGAGAAGATTGATAGGCCTGTAAACTTGAGTTCCAGGAAGATTTGACACAAAAAGCGTACCAAACAAGGAAACTTACTAATATTTTTTTCCCTTCCCAAATAAGCCTGCCTTTAGTACTCCCTTCCTTTTGTTTTTCTTTCACTTTCCGTGTCCGACCAAACATGGCCATATATATAGTTGGTTTCACGGTGAACTTGGAGCAAGGTAGTATCGCTGAACTTTGGGCTGTTCTGTGGGGCCTTATAAGGTTGCATGGGATCCAGGCATGAGAATCATGGAGGTGGAGAGGATTTAAGCTTATGTGCATGCACAAGTAATCATTCCAAAGCGGGGTGTGGTGGTGTTCTGAGGGACAGCAAAAGGGTATGGAGGAATGGGCTCTCTATGAGGGGCTTGTTTTAGCATGAGATTTAGGCTTCAAGAAAGTGAGGCTGGAGTCTGATGCTTTGGATCTAGTGTTCAGCAGATAAAAAATCTGGTTGCTGGTGTGTTTCTATCTGTCATATTCCTAGAGAGTGTAACAAAGTTGTTGAAACTTTAGCAAAATGGGGTCTTACCAAATCTGGGATTCATAGTAAGTGTCCTTTAGCCTTGAGAGCTTTAGTTGATCGAGAATGTTTGAGATTTACTCCCTTTGTGTTGTAATTTTATTTTAATTGTACTTGGGCTTTTGCCTTCTTTTATATCAAAAAAAAAAAAAAGTAATCATTCTTTTAGGGCATTGTTAGATACTAAATGCGTAGATTCAATTTTCACCAACTCGTTTAAGCTTATATATAAAGTTGTTAAACTTACAAATTTAAGCAAATTCGTGATAGTAACGTAAAATCATATTATAGACTCAGATTTTAAACTCGTAAGAGTTTGATTTTATCAATAAATAGTGTATAATTAAATAATTAAAATATGAAAAATGGCAATAATTTGATTTAAATATATTTTAAATCCAAATAATTGAAATTGAATCTATTAACATTCATAATTTATCACACTCAACAAATTTTTTTTATAAAATTTACATATAAAGCCACTGAGCATAATTAAATAGAAAAAATTAGTACAAGTTTATAAGGGAATTAACACAATTTTATAAGTTAGAAATGTAAAAACAGTAAATTGAATGTGTGAACTCACAAATTTGACTTAGTTTACAACTATTATGAGTTTAAGAGTCACTTAACAAGATTTTGTAAGATAAAAACGTAAAAATGGTAAACTCGGAGACTTTTTTTGGTATCCCACCCAATTCACCAGAACCTTTGGTCCCAACTAATCTGGATTTCACCTCACGTCGGGCCCATGGTCGTGGGGAAGAGACAACAATGGTCCTATGGATAGTCACTACTATGTTTCCCTGCCCATATGGGTATTTATATCTGTCATGGATGGGCCTGGGCTAATACCTTGTAATAAAACAGTCTCAATTGCATTGGGCCTCAACGCAATGTTTGGAACGTGCACTATGCAAAACTTCAGGCTGAGATCCAAATTTTTCATCTTGGCCCGTAGACAAGAAAAATAAAATAGTGTCAACAACAACAAAAATAGATTCATATAAAAAAAAAACAACAAAAATAGATACGTAAAACCAACAGGTGGTTGGTCCAGTGGAATGTGGCGTTAGATTCCCTTAAGAGGTCTAGGGTTCGAGCTGTGGTAACATACTAGTAATCTGCCTTATATGGAGCTACCACTGTTGGGAGGGTCGTCATTGCCACTGCAGAACCCGAATCCAGATTAGTCAGAACCGAAGGTCCTGATGAACCGGGTGAGATACCAAAAAAATAGGTACCTAAATTAGGACCCTTTTCTAAAATTTATGTATATAAAAAATACCTAAATTGGGAAGCAAGTCATGGTTTTAATTAGTACTCCATTTGGTCTTAAATATAAGACAAAGTTGACTTTTTTGAAGCGATTAAGGAAGCTAATTAAATTACTTTAGAATATTTGTCTTTTTTATTTTTTCTCCAAACTAATTAGTTTGACTAGTAAACTAATATATTCTCTCTGGTCCTAATTATAAAACCAATTTGACTTTTTTGGAGAAAGTAAGGAAATTAATTAAATTATTTTAAAGTATTTTTATTTTTTTCTTCAAACTAATTAGTTTGACTAATAAACTAATATATAATCTAAGGATACACAACATATGATATGATTAAGTAACTTATTTAGCTTCATTAATCTCTCAAAAAAAAAATCAACGTGGTCTTATAATTAGGACCAGAGATAGTATAATTTAAGGATACGAAACATATGATATGATCAAGTAACTTATTTAGCTTTATTAATCTCTCCAAAAAAAGCCAACTCTGTCTTATATTTAGGACCGAAGGGAGTACCTTTTTTAAAAGATTAAAGATCAACACATATGCTTGTATTGCCAATAAAAGCCCACCACGCAGAAATATTCTCAGCTTCCTACATCACTACATGGCATGCTAAATGATGCATGTATAAGTAATTAATTAGTAAATGTTTAGGTAACTCTGAAATCGTGGTTTGAAAAACCCTTTTTTACATGTTAAGACAAAATTCCTCTTACATGCTTGCCTTATAACCCTAGTCTGTAAAAACTAATCAACACATTCTTAATCGTCCTTGCTAACCAGCTTCTCACATATTTGGTTGTATTTTAAAACAAAAATTGATTATCAAAAAGACTCGAAGCCCATACAAACTTTGCATTTTTGTATAACAGCCTCACCAACACTCCATATTTGTCATGAAATTAGCATAACATCAATGCAAGTTGCACCACAAATACAAGCATTTTATATTTGCTTGGCTGAAAGCTCATTGCTTTGCTATGATGAAAAATGAACTGTCAAAACATGTCGTGAATGCTTTAATTTAAATTTGAAGTTTTGGATTCATAATTTTTAGAATGACAATTGGGAAAACATTTTTATTCTGAAAATTTTATTTATCAAAATGATTTTTAATTATCATTTTAGGGATAAGATATTGTTACTATCAATTTTGATCACTACAATTTTTTCATTGTTAGATCATAATCTGATCTACCTTTATCATTTCCCTCTCCAATTAAGATTCTGATCTAACGGTAGAAAAGTAGAGGTGATATTAGTAATAACAATATCTTATTCCATCATTTTTAATTGTTACTGTCCCTCGTTGGGAAAATCATAAATAGGTCATCATCGTTTCCTCGTATTAAACTTTCTAGAATCGGCGGGTTTACGCGGGCACGATTCAGAGTCCCGGCCCTACTAGTACTAGGTTAACGTCTCCTTACTCAGGAAAACTATTGGAGCCCTAGTTCCTCCTCCTGTGGCGCCGAGATCTGGTCTATAAACCCTATTCCTGTTATCAGTAGCGTGAAGGAGGCTAGGGCTTGAATTAATTGAAGAAAAGGGAATCGAGCCGTTCTTCTGAATGGGGAAGAAGAAGAAGAGGGTTTCTTCGAAGGTCTGGTGCTACTATTGCGATCGGGAGTTCGATGACGAAAAGATTTTGGTTCAGCATCAGAAGGCTAAGCACTTCAAATGCCATGTCTGCCACAAGAAACTCTCTACGGCTGGCGGCATGGCCATTCACGTGCTCCAGGTTCATAAAGAAAGCGTCACCAAGTAAGCTCTAATGTCTTGCTCGCCCTTTATTCATCGCTCCCTTGTGTCTGATTTGGCTTCTCAATTAGCGGTTTCCCGATCTGATTGTTCGTTCGGGTCTGGATTCCTCGGTTTGTAAAAGAGATGATTGTTATAGTCCAATGTTCCATGTGCCGGTCATGAAACGTGATCTTTAAAGAAGAGAAAGCTGAACCTTGGATTAGAATTTAGGATTGTCTCGTAATCCAATCGAGTGTAATGTTACGTATCCCCATATTACTGATTTTTCATAGAGTTGTGTCACAAATAGTTAAACTGTCTGGGAAAACAGTTATCTTAGCTTGGTAAAGTTATAAGGAAGGAGAATGTTCGACGACAACTGTGAATGCTTGATTCTGTAAATCAGGAATTGTAAATGTTGGAATCTGTTTGTGGGCATGTGCGAATGTAACCACTACTTAAATAGATAAACTGCACATTTTGGGTTTCATGCCCCATTTACAGTTTATGGTTCTCTTTTTATTTAAACTAACAATTCTATGCATCATCTTTCTCTGGTCTTTCTTTGTCAAAGGGATTGAACCAAAAAATTTCTGTATGAGGCATAAATACTATATTTTTATAATATTGTCAAATTCCAAGTACATTATCTTGTTCCTGCAGTTGCGACGTTTCCAAGAGATGCTTCGTTTCTTCCAATTGATGTTTTTCCCGTTTGTTTACTTTTCAGGGTGCCCAATGCAAAACCTGGTAGAGAGTCAACAGATATTGAAATATATGGAATGCAAGGGATTCCACCAGACATATTGGCCGCCCATTATGGAGATGATGGTAATGTCATTCATCTCTCTCTCTCTCACACACCCACACCCACACAAGTCTCTATATCTGATTGATGAGTTTAATAAGGTTATCTTAAAAAAAGTTTGCAAGATTGTTTTTCAAATACATGATTTATGATGTTGTCTTAGGGTTGTTTGAATAATAGATTTGCCTTTTCTTGTGTTATTTCGGGTGAGAGCCAATTAGTAGATCAAATAAAAAAAGAGTTAAGAGTGTCAGTGAAAAGATATGGTGTGCTTCCCATTAAGGTTGGTAAGAAAAAAAACATGGTGACTCTTTGTGCTGTCAAATTGATTTCACGTTCTTTTGATAATGGCCTCTAACAAGTTGTTACATGTAATTGCATCATTCAAAACTGTTCTTATATATATGTGTGTGTGAAATAATAGTATAACATCACACTTGCTGGTTTGTACTTTGTAGTCTCCTTTGGTATTTGCTATGAGGTTGTGGAATGAATGCTTTAGCATGTAGACAGTTTTTGCAGCATACCAATTTATGGTTGTCCCCCCCCCCCCCCTCTTTAACAAAATTCCTGGAGTAATATCTCTATTGCGGCTCCTGATAATGAGCACCTAAAGAACTTAGTATTTTCCTTATTGAAAAGTGTAGTGAATTTTTTTATATATTTTGTAATAGTTAGATAAGCCACACCTAGACTTTCGAAATCCTTGCTGAATAAGTGAGGAATGCATTACCCGTAGTTCCCTACATTCAAGACATATTGACATTTGTATTTATACATCAAACTCTTTCTGAATTCTTCTAGGGAAGTTCAAGTGGGAAAGCATTTGTTCTCTTTTTAAGTTGTATTTATTGATTTGGTTGCCTCTTTCAATGAGTTTTGGTATAAAACATTAATTACAACTGTCCTCAATTATTTTACATTCTTGAATATGATTTTGAAATCTAAAATACTTTAGCCTATTTTACTATCCTTGTTGGATTTGGTTTTATCTGATATCTAATTTGTTGTAGAAGCACTTGATATGGATGATTTATGCAACATTTGTAACAAGACTGAAATTCTTGCATAAGGAAAAACATTCAAATTTTAATTGCTTTTTCTGACAAATTTCTATTAAATGCAGAGGATGAAGCTCCATCAAAGACAGCCAAAGTTGATATCCCATCAAGTCAGCTTGTGGGTGGAGTTGTCCCAGCACCATTAGGCATGAGATATCCTCCTCATTCAACCTTGGGTACTATGCCACCTATGTATGTTTCCTTAACTTGTTGTATATCTTACTTCCCCTGGTTTCATTAATGTTGTATTTGGCATGTGAAGAAAGTGATAGTCTATTCATTTATCTTCAAGTGGCACAAAGATGATTAACTTATTCTTTTGTCTCCTCCTGGTAATCAGTTATAATCTTTCAGCACCTGTGCCTCCTGCCACTTGGCCGGTTCCACCTCGACCTCAGCCTTGGTATCCGCAACCTCCATCTGTTTCCATTCCTCCTCCTGCCCCATATGTACAGCAGCCATTGTTTCCTGTTCAGAATGTGAGGCCACCTCTACCATCAACCGCCTCTCCTGCCCTTCCAACTTCTCAAGTTGCTCCTCCTGGGTTACCTCCAACATCTACTCCAGTTTCGCAACCATTATTTCCTGTTGTTGGAAATAACCATACAATGGCCCAAAGCTCCACATTTTCTACCCCATCACTTTCTAGCAGTGTCCCATCTGCATTGCCTGCAAGTGCTCCTGCTGATGCTTATTCAAGTGCCAACACAACTTTGATAAATAATTATCAAGCACTAGGAGTTGCGGGTACTCAAATGTTTTGGTTTTTTTACTTGAACAATTCATGAATATGTTATGTTTTCAGTTTGTATGCTATCACTTTTTTTTTTCATGAAAAAAAGTTGTTTTCAAGTGTCAATATGCCAAATTTTCATTTACAATCACATGCTCCCATATCAGTGGGTAATAATCGTAGGACCAGATGCCATGTTGTGTTTTCTTTGCTAACCCTTATTACACTGACAATTGGTCTTTTCATTAAATTTCAGCTTTGCCTCATATTTTCCATGCAATTTAAGTTGATATTAGTCGCTCGTACTGTATTATGATAGGCTTATATCACATGTGTGGTATCTCTTGTATTCTGATGCATGGGTTGAATTAGCCTCTCTTGCTTGTGATTTTATTGGTTTTAACTCATGAATGATGAGGCATACAATGCATCTAAATTTGTTCACAACGAAGTGACCACTTGTTTATTCCTATGACACAGTAAATACTGCTAATAGCTATTTGTGTCTAGTACTATAACATGTTAGGAATTTCATGTCTATTGTAAAGGATTTGATACTTAAGTTTGCCTCAAAATGTCACTGTTTGTCATTGAGTTGAGTTTATATTGCTTTATTCATTTTTCTCACTTTGTTTACCATAGGAAGGATATTATAACATCGTTGGGCTGGTTTTATAAATTGTAGTGATTTTGATTGGACTTGTTTTGATTACTGTAGGAGGGACATCAGGCAACTCGCATTCTTATGCTTCTGGTCCAAATACTGGTGGTCCTTCAATTGGACCACCCCCAGTAATTGCAAACAAAGCTCCTGCAACTCAACCTGCCACCAATGAGGTCTATTTAGTCTGGGATGATGAGGCGATGTCCATGGTGTGTTATCTACTATTGTAATATATTTGTTTAGTGTTAGAATACTGTTAAATTAGTTTTTAAGTGATGTTATGTTACTTTGGTATCTATAGGAGGAAAGAAGAATGTCCTTGCCAAAATACCAGGTGCATGACGAAACTAGCCAGGTAAGTCATACTACCTCATTAATAGAAGGAGTTGCTTTCATAACTAACCAGATGGGTAGGCTTTATGCTTCTTGTTTTCAGATTCAGTTATTTACGCATTGTTTGCTATTGATAGAGGTACATTCTGTATGATATTTTATTTAATCCTCTTTCTGAAAGGAAGTTGAATGACGTTTTAATTTCTTTTTGATATTATTATTCGGGATTCGGTTCAGGGTTCGTGGCTATCCCTTCCAACACAAATGACATTTTAATTTTTTTTCCCTATTTTGTCTCAACCTTAATAATAATGAGTAGTGCATTCTGTTTTACTTTTAACTGCCACTTTGGCTGCAAGCTATGCCTCCTGAATTTGTGAGCATCAAAAGATTCAAGTACGTACGTGTTGCTAATTTCTCTTTGTAGTCAATTAATTAGTGGTATAATATGTGAAGTATGCTGCAAACAACCAACTCCCGTCACCCTGCTTTTGTAGTAGAAGAGTACGTATATATAATTTTGTAGGCTTGGTTTTACTATTGCTATTCCTTTTCCCTATGCTCAATCTCGAAGAATTGGGTTTTGCAATGAATAAGATCTTACACAACTGATTTTTCGCTCATCCGTAGCATCATTACAATTTATTTTATGGAACAAGTGAATTCAGACTTGGCCAGGTCAGCTTCTTTCGCAGAGTTTGGAATCTCTTGCATAGACCCAGGCTGTTAAATATTTGGTTTTTGTTGTAGTGATTAGTAGTCTCTTGAGTATGCGTTAATCATTCTTGCGGTTATTTTTTCAGATGAGTTCTATTGACGCAGCCATAGACAAGAGGATACTTGAAAGCAGGCTAGCAGGTCGAATGGCTTTTTAGGACAATTTGAACCATGTGTTGTCACAAATTTGTCCACTGTTGATGGGGGTTAGGATTTTTGAGTTTTTTTGCCCCAAGATTCTGATGCAGTTTCATCATTCTTTGCATGGAGATTTCAATCGGATTCTATTGGCAGAAAAAAAAATGATGTGGATGCTCGTTTGTGGTGGGGTTAGTTCAGTTTAAATGGGATCTCATAGGAAGTTGCGGAACTGCAGTGGTCTTTTAATCTTTTTGTCTTTTTCTAGGCATAGGAAAATGTTAACTTGCAGGACAAATGGCTACAAATGTGGTATAATCGAGTTTGGAAATATCTTTTGTTTCTTTCGGTGGTTTCGGTAGTTTGTATGTATCTGAACCTTGGAGTAATGACCAAATTGAAAATGTACGATTCTTGGATATCATTAATATGCATCCCTGCTCATCTCAATATTCTCTTGCCTTTTTCTCATTCTTTTTTCTGAAGAACAAATTCAAACATTTGTTTACACTGTTAAAAATGGGATAAGGTACATGGATATGCAAGTAGGGCCAAAAAATAAGCTAGATGAGCTAAGTTTTCCCTCCCTATTCCTGCTACGATGAGTAAATAATCGTTCCTTTTTTTTTTTTGTTGGGTTTCTTAGCTTGAGTGTTAAAAATGGTTCGGTCCGATCATCATTCCTCCTCCTCCTTTATTATCCCAATTCAAATACGGATTATTCATGTACGTTCCAAATGGATATCGCTTTGTTTTTGTTTTTATTTTTAATCTAGTTTGGTTCATCAAACTTAAAACTCATTTCGGACAAACAAAAACAACCCGTGCATTAATTGTCTCAAAAGAATTCCATAAAATTTCTTGAGCAGAAAAAACCGAGTAACAGTGTGGCTACAATAATTATTATTTTATTAATATTAATATTTGTTCTGATGTAGAACACAGATGTCCGGCTTAGTGGTAAGCCGTTGATTGATATAGGATCGAGGTGTCCCTCCTGTGAGCTTATTGTGCAAGCAAACAGAAGGAAGGCTGATCACAGTACACAACAGGCGTTTCGCCTAAGGGGTGGGGTGTGTGCACTGTGTAACGGTATGTAAAAGTCTGAGGCTAGAGATGTGTACCTGGCGCCTATCTCCTCCGTCTATATATATAGAATATACTGGTCGGTTAGCTCCTTGGCTCCCATCTTGTGCATGTCCAATGATCGTGCAAATCACCCTGGTCGTGGCCGGGATCGTGCCAACCGCCCAGTCGTGGCCGAGTCCCACGGTTAGTGGGTTGTGACCACTACGTGGGTTGCCCCCTGCACTGGCTAGTGAGATAGTGGGCCTTGACTAGGTCCGTAACAGTTGCTCCCAAGCTCGGTTGTTCAGGTCTCTGAACTACCGAGTTTAGTTGTTTGTTTGACTAAAGTACGGACGTCTGAGTTTTTGTTGATCGCGAGATAACGTGATATCCTTGCCCCCAGCCGGGTTGTCAGTCTGCAGTGGCGGGGTTGATATGTTGTTGAATCCGGATTTCGTATCGGAGTTGCCACCGTTCGTTTGACTTTGATAACGTGTCTATCCGAGCTTCAAAGAACATCGGAATTACTTGTCTTCTGATTGCATTGCCCCTAGACATGTGGTCCAGGTTACCTTTGCGATCGTCAAGATCTCGTTGTTTTTCAATTTTCCGGGTATCCAGGATCTTTTCTTGCATGGTCAAGATCCCCAAATCCGAGTGTCTTTCCTGAAAAGGAGCAGATTGGGTTTTTGGCCATCATAGTTGCCGAGATCATATGAGGAAGCGATCGAGGACCGAGGTCTTTCGGTAGCGGATCAGCTTTCCCTATGAGCCGGATAGTTGACTTTAGCGGGCGTAGTGGTATACGGTGTCCTTTCATTTCCTATGAGTCTGCCCCTTGTTCCGGGCGTTTTCTATCGTCGATTCCTCTTCTCTAAGTCATCATTAGTTTCTACCAGTGGCATCCCTCGGCGTCGTGAAGCCGAATCGAGGGAAGCTAGCCTATGCGCATTTAATGCACGACAGACGCGCATTAAATGTGCGGAGGCGTGACCCTTACTATAGAGTGAAAAGGCGTTTTTGCCCCGGCGTTTGGGTTTTGAAAGCTTTATACCCGCCAAATCTTTTCCATATTTCACTTTCACTCCTTTTGTTCTGAAGATTGTCTCTCCTGCTGATTCTCTGCTTTCGCGAGGAAGTCCAATCTTGCGAGCAATTTGCTTCTATTTCGCACTTTCTTGAGCAACCTCCGTTTCTTACAGGGTATTATTGTTTCCTACCTTTCTCTTTGGTTCTCGCTCGATTTGTGGTTTCTTGAATCTATTTGTGGCCATTCGTCCAAGCCTCCATAATCTCTGTCTTACTACTAAATTGCGTCTGTAATTAGTTGAATCTCTGGTTAGATTTCTTCATTAAGTGAATTCCTGCGTGATCCTGTCCATAATTCCCACATTTTTTGCACAAATCCCCGTTCTTCGAGTGAACCTTTTCCGTTGGTGGATTGATTGCCAAATCTTTTTGGGAGAGTGGTTCTAAATGTCGAAGGACATAAAGGATATGACCCCCGATGAACTGGAAGAACTGCGGGGCCGAGGTGGATTCCTACATCGGCCCCTGCTATGATTGTCTGTATGAATGCTCGCGACTTCTTTCTGTCGGGGATTCTTCCACAGCCGACTTCCTTTTGGGCTCCTGCCGACACAATCTTGTCTCGGCTCCTCAAGCCGCATCGCCGAGTCCTGCTGACTTAGACTTTAATCTTACTTCGCGAGAAACTAGCTCCTACTCTTTTTGCCTTCCGGAAGAGGAAGAGCCTGTGTGCTCCATAAGGGAGGGGAGCCACAACTCCTTTTTCTTTTTCTACCTTGATTATATCACCAGGCTCGGAATTCGTTTTCCATTTTCCGAATTCCAGACGGCAATCCTCCAATTCCTTGGCGTAGCTCCCTCACAGTTACATCCCAATGGATGGGGGTACGTGATTGCCTTTGAATGGTTTTGCAAGACCCTCGGTCTGCCTTGCACCACCTCAATGTTCTTTTACTTCTTCACCCCCACACTGCTCGCTCTGGAAGGGAACCACCCGAGCTCAAAGGTGGACGTCCATCCGGGGTATACCCCATCGGCGTCTATTTACCCCTGTCTCTGACTCCTTCAAGTACTTCAAACGTAACTTTTTTAAGGTGGTCGCTAAGTCTGGCGTACAACCTTGGTTCCTCAAAGGACCAGATTCTGCAAAAGTCGAATGGGAATTTAACCTGTATTGGTGTAAAGATCACCATGACGTTTCCCTTAGCGCCGATAAGGTGGAGCGGTCCACTCTGATGAAGCATGAGAAGAAAGCCATTGACGCCATAACCGACCACGTGAAGGCCCACGATCTTGTTGGGGCCGCGTCCTTGGTGGCCCGATGTCGGGACGAGGTGCAGCACCAGGAAGAGCCGGTATCGCGGTCGAGTATGACATTTCGTTGCTTATCCGACGTCGCTCCGTGTTTTAGTCAAGTCTTGTGTTTCCTTACTAGTAACTAAAATGATGTCTTTGTTTTGTGTAGGTCTCAAGATGAAAGGGCCGCAATACCTATCTGGGATCCGGAACCGAGCGCGAAAGGGAGAAAGAGGTCGGCTGGTGATGCGGGCAAATCGAAGGTTGGAGAGTCCTCGAAGCCGGCCGAATCAAAGAAACACAAGGTCGGCCCCTCGATTGACGCCACACCAGCCTCTCCTATTCGATCCTCTCCCACTGCTGCCATGCCGCCTCCCAAGTCGGTTGAGGTTGGGCCTTCATCAGTGCAGACTACCTCGGCTATTCCTCGTCCTCCCACTGTTCTTCCCCGCTCCCTTCTGTGGAGTAAGGGGATTACAGAAGAACTGAGCGTCGCACTCTTGCCTCCTCCCCGCTATCAAGAGCCCGTACCCCTGCTTGAGGTAGATGTCCGAGATGTTCAAGCTGCTGGACATGCTTTCCTGAGAGGTGCCGGCCTGACCCAAGCTTTTCTTACTCTTCACCACAAGTATGTGGAGGCAGCTGCTGACCTGAAGCGTGCCAGGATGGAGCGTGATGAGGCTTTAAAGCAATGGCAGATCGCTTCTAATGAATTCCAAGCCCGTGAAGTCCAGCTGGAGAAGGTGGAATTTGCTCTGAAAGAAACCCAGGGGATCTTGGCTGATTCCAATGTGATAATTGAGGGTTTGAAAGCGGCTCAAGCTAAGAGCGAAGAAGAGTTGAAGGCCATGGTGGCGGAGAAGGACAAAATTAGAGCTGAGGGGGAGGCGTCCTCAAAGCATCTGGCAGAGGAGGTAACCCGACTTCAGGAGTTGCTGCTAGGATCCGTGGTAGAGGCGTTTAGGAACTCTCTGGCCCAGATCCAAGCTTTGAACCCGGGTCGAGCTCAACACCACGGGCATCACTTTCGATCCTACGTTGAAGATGGTCGATTGTCCCTTATGTGGATCTTCCCGCCGTCTCCGAGACCGGGTAGATGGTGATGCGACCGTCTTTGGAGGCCGAGCAGGTGAAGAAGTCTCGACTGTCCCCAAGCCTGTGGGTTGATTTCTTGTTTAAACTTGTATATTCCGGCCGGTTCTGTTACCGGTCTAAACTCTTTGTTAAATATATTGGCCAATTTGGCCCCTTTTGCACGTGATTATTGGTTGTCGGTAACCTAGTAATCACCATGCGATAAGAACCTTTCATTGGCAGTAATCGTGCCGGAGGGCCAAGGTCATACGAAAGTAAGCGAGTCTGCGACGCGCATTTGGTGACGAAACCATTTCGTTTTAAAGTGCTAGTGTTTACACTGTCTTAGAAAAATCCGGGTGTTTTAACCGGGTTATCCAAAGGCAAATGAAAATTGCCACCGCCCGGTTCGGTTTTGTCCCGATAGCGTCCGAGCATTTTGACCTGATCAGGGTCTGCATGACATTTTCTATTGATACCCTGGAGTAAATATTTGTTCGGGCTGCGATAGCTCTTTGGAGTAGTATATTAACCACGTTTGCAATTTAAAATGCTCTCGAACGAAAGTCTTACTTTTATTCAACAAGTGCAGTGCTAACAAGGGAAAAGAGGCCGTATGGCCGACATTTGAATCCAAATGCTGAATAAAATGAAAAGAAGAA
This sequence comes from Acacia pycnantha, assembly GCA_025563575.1. Taxonomy (NCBI): domain Eukaryota; kingdom Viridiplantae; phylum Streptophyta; class Magnoliopsida; order Fabales; family Fabaceae; genus Acacia; species Acacia pycnantha. Next base: position 553,192 of record JAMWYP010000341.1, on the reverse strand, counting down.
GAAATGATCAAAGCAGGAAAAGCTAAATCTAACTGTAATAAATCCTTAACTTGTCCGCATTCCATGTTCGCTGGATTAGATTCCCGTCTAGGGTCTCCAGTATATACGCTCCTTTTTGAAGTGCTTCCGAATGCGATAGGGGCCGTCCCAATTTGCCGCTAGCTTTCCGTCTTTGGCATTCTTGTTTCCGACGTCCGCCCTTCTAAGGACGAGAGTTCCTGGCTGAAATGTCCGGGGTCTGACCTTCTTGTTATAGCGAGCTGCGATGAGTTGCTTTGTGGCGATGTCTCGGCAGTGAGCTGTTACTCGGGCCTCGTCTGCAAGGTCTAACTCGACAGCCAACGCCTGGTTATTGGCCGCTTCCCCTTGTGACAAAATGTTTCTCCTACGCCATGAGGTAATCCTATCTCGACCAGGAATCATAGATTCGCACCCATAAGCCATTCTCGTAAGGAGTTTCTTGAGTTGACGTTTGGGCTGTTGTCCGGATCCCCCAAAGAACATAGTGTAGTTGATCAACCCAGGCGGTGTTTGTTTCCAACATGCGCTTCTTTAGCCGTCTAAAATGACCTTGTTTGCGGCTTCGGCTGTCCGTTAGGCGTGGGTGCTCCACGAAGCAAAATGATCTTTGTATTCCAAACTCGTATGCCGATCTCGAAATCCGCTACGGTGAACCGAGTTCCGTTGTGCGTGACTATCTCGGTGGAGCTCCAAACTGTGTGATGATGTTGAACTCAAAGAATCGTTGTACGCGAGCCGAAGAAATTGTCGTAAGTGGTTCGGCCTCGATCCACTTGGTGAAGTAATCGACGACGACGATCAGCCATCGCAGCTGTCCTAGAGCAGTCTTGAATGGACCTAGTATGTCCATACCCCACTTGTAGAAAGGCCACGGGGCCGAGATGAAGTGGAGGTCCGCTGGGGGTGCCCAAATTATTCAGAGTGCTTCTGACAACTGTCACATGTTTTAACAAGAGTCTTTGAGTCGGCTTCCATGGTCGGCCAATAGTATCCCGCTCGTAAGGTTTTTCTGGCGAGTGCCTTAGCGCCCATGTGCTGGCCTTCACTCCTCCATGTACCTCGGATAAAACATACCCCGCCTCATTCGGATTTAAGCATCTTAGCATGGGAGAATGAAGACCTTTCCGATATAGTTGATCCTCCACCATAGTGTACTTGGCCGCTTCTCGAGTCAATTTCTTAGCTTCCATGGCATCGTCAGGTAGGATGCCGCGCTCCAAATAATCTTCAATTGGCTTTTTCCAATCTGCCTCCACCGAGATGGCCATGGTGCAGAGTGGGTCCTCGAGGTTCTGTTGAATCACCGTCCGATGACACCCCTTAACTCTTGTGGCTCCGTTCTCTTTTGCCTGTTGAAGTCCGGCTATCAGGGCCTCGTACTCAGCTTGATTATTCGAGGTTGGGAATTTTAGGTGAAGAGAGTGTTCGATCGTAACACCCTCTGGGCTTTCAACGATAATACCGGCTCCGCTGCCTTTGGTATTTGATGATCCGTCAACATATATTTTCCAGACGTTTGTCTCCTCGCTGGGAGCCGAGCTTGTTGGTGTCAATTCTCTGACGAAGTCGGCTAAGGCCTGTGACTTAATTGCATGGCGAGCTTCATAAGCGATGTCGTATTCGGACAATTCTATTGCCCAGTTAGTCATTCTCCCCGCCAAATCTGGTTTGTGTAAGACTTGTCGTATCGGCTGGCCGGTCCTAACAACAATGTGATGAGGCTGAAAATAAGGTCGCAGTCGGCGAGCGGCGGTGAGTAAGGAAAATGCTACATTTTCCAATTTCTGGTATCGGATTTCAGCATTTTGTAGAGTCTTGCTGATAAAATACACTGGTAACTGGCTGTGATCTACTTCCCGTACTAATGCCGCGCTGATAGCTTCCTCACCAATTGACAAGTACAAGTAGAGGGTTTCGCCGGGCTCGGGCTTCGATAGGACTGGCGGATTTGCCAGATTTCTTGTTTTATTCCTTCAAACGCTTCATCACATTTTGTATTCCATTCAATCGAAGCTTCCTTTTCAACAACTTTGAACAAGGGCAAGGCCTTCTCGGCCGATCTTGGCAGAACACAGTTAGAGCGGCTAATCTTCCCGTCAACCGCTGGACCTCTTTTTGTTCTTCGGTGCTTCCATATCGAGCCTTTGCTCGGCATTTGTCCGGGTTGGCCTCGATACCTCGGTTGGTAAGCATGAAACCCAAGAACTTTCCGTCGGGACCCAGAAAGCACGTTTGGCGGGTTCAAGCGGATTTTGTACTTTACGAGTTTGCGAATGTGCATTGCAAATCCTTGACATGGTGTTGTGAGTCCAAAGACTTAACAATTGGTCTATGTTCGGCATGGGGTATGAATCCTTAGGGCAAACTTTATTCAAATCCGTGTAGTCCGTACACACCCTCCATTTTCCGTTGGGTTTTTTTGACCATAACCACGTTGGATAGCCATGTGGTGTATTGGATTTCGCTAATGAACCCGGCTTCCAACAGTTCTTGGACGTGAGTTTCCAGTGCCTTCCTCTTCTCTGGCCCCTGGTTCCTCTTTTTCTGTGATATTAGAGTAGATCCCGGGTCGACACCCAACCTGTGAGGGGGTAAGTGCTTTCCAATCTTCGTAGTTTTGGAGGGGTCTTCTAACACTAGATCCTCCAACTCCCCAGCTGGCTCTGGACGCGGGTCTTCTTTGCGGAGATCCAACTCAACCGTATTTACATCTAAATCGGGATTTTCCTCATTCGAGTGTGGCGGCTGCGATGAAGGTCCGCCTTCGCCAACCCTGACAGTGTCGAAATAGCAATGTCGAGATTCTCTCTGATCTCCTTGTACCGTGACCACGGTTCCCTGGTTTCCTATCATCTTCAACTTTTGATGCTTGGTAGATACCAGCATATCCCAACTATGTATAGTTGGTCTTCCCAGGATTACGTTATATGGCGAAATGAAATCTGTCACTATAAACTGTACTCTCTCTGATCTGAAAGCATCCCTTGTTCCCAGTGTGAAGCGGAGGTCGATAAACCCCTTGGGGCGTGACTGCTCCCCATTGAACCCGATGAGGGTCGTCCTACAAGGCTTTAAGTCCTCATGATCTAGGTTCATTCGTTTGAACGCCTCCCAGCTAAGGATATCAGCCAAGCTGCCTGCATCCACAAATATACGTTTAACTCGGCGGTTGACTAATATCCGGTTATGACTAAACCGTCGATGTCCGGGGACGACGTCCACTGAGTTCCTCATTTGTGAAGAACAAAGGCGAGCTGGATGGGCCGCTATGATGCTCCTTGAATTTTGGGCGGTCTCTCACGGAGAGGACTTCTCGCAAATATTTCCTTCGTTGGCTCATAATATCTCCGCCTCCGCCCATAGCCACCTTATTACGTTACGGTCGAACTCGGTTTCGAAACTCGTCGCCAAACTCGGTGGCTTCTTTCGTTTGTCTTCATGTGTTTTGAACTTTCTGGGAGGGCTCTTACTTCGACTCTTGGGCTTGCGCTTGCCGCCCTTTCCTTGATGTTCTATGACGTATTGTTGGAGTTTGCCCTCTCGGATAAACCTCTCAATAGCATCTCGGAGTTCGTAACACTCATCCGTGGTGTGACCTCGTCCGTCATGAAACGCTCAGTATTTGGACTGGTCGACTCCGGATCTTCGATAAGACAATCTAGGTCGATCGACCCTTTTCATCTTGGTTGATGCCACTTCCTTCCACACTTGTGATCGCGGTACATTTAAGGCTGTGTATTTCTCATATTTATTTCTCGGCTCAAACTTCCCACCGCGGTTCCTGTTCTCAGAGCCCCTTCTACGAGAGTCCCTTCTCCTTCCTTGGTATAATCTCTATCTCTCGGGTGGAGTGGCCCTGTCTTGGTCTCTTCTAAAGTCATTTGCTACTCGCATCTGTTCCACCTCGAGGTACTTCTTCGAACGTGTTATGAAGTCATTAAGATTCTTTGCCGTTCCTTGGGAATGATTACGCGAGGCGGGATTCTTTGTCAAGGCCATCGACCGGTAAATGGACGTGTACATCCTCGTTTAATCCTCGCACTGTAGAGCCGCGTGCTTGAAGCGATCCGGGTAACTTTGAAGCTTCTCGCACAGTCGTTGCTTGATCTTGGATAGAGAATATTGGGATTTCGGTTGCCGTTTCTGGTTGCAAAATGCAATTCGAAGGCCTCTGCTAAATCTTCAAACTTATGTATGGACCCCATTTGGAAGGGTATGGAGCCACTTGTCTTGGTCCTTTGAGGGTTGCGGCGAAAATCCGCGATACGATTGGCTCCTCGAGACCCCTTGCGCCATGTGCGTGTCGAAGTCCTCCAAGTGAGTCGTCGGGTCTTGAGTGCCGTCGTATTTTGTCAACTCGGTTAGATTCAGCTTTTGTTGAAAGTGAGCGTTGAGAATCTTGTCGGAAAAGGAGCATTGTGAAGGCCGGCCGACATATCTTCGCCGTTGGAGCCGGTTGGAGGCAAGGTGTCTTACTGAGGAAGTCGGCTTCTTCTTATGTGCGGTGTCTACCTTGCTATTACATTTTCCATGGTCCGAGCCGTCATCTTCTTCGTCCTCCTTCCAAGACTTATCTTCTCGGTCCTCGTCGAGAATAGGCAGGGTTCTCTTTTTCTTGTTGTTCCTCCCATCGTTGGAAATGGAGAGTATGGCGCTTATCCATGTAGTCCATACGTCTCATTATTGCTAGCATCCGGATTGGAGAGGCGGAAATGCAGTTCGATGACGGGTTCTCTCTGTGATAGCCGGTCTTCATTATCATGTTGATAGTTACCATGAAGGTCCTCCGACTGGTTGGGGTGTTGTGGTTGCCTAGGTGGTAGACGTTCTACTTGGTCCGTCTCCATCTGCTTATGGCTCGAAGCACGAGTGCTTATCCTCATGGTCTGGGTCCCACGGTTAGTGGGTTGTGACCACTACGTGGGTTGCCCCCTGCACTGGCTAGTGAGATAGTGGGCCTTGACTAGGTCCGTAACAATATTGATGTTAACATATATGGAGATATTTTATTAGCTGTTTGTATAAAATTTTTGTTTAATATATTAATATTAATATGGAAGATAATTTTTTTTACCAGCATATGAAATATAAAATTGATAGAAACATTACACTATTATACGTATTTTTTATTTATACGATTGGTTCGAAATGGAATTACTAAATTGTGAGCTAGTGTTTTACCAGTTTTTACCCGTTTAGTTTTAGAAACATCTTTTCGAACAGGCAAGCTGGGTCAGGTTCTTTGTTTTATGAATTCTTTTCAAGTGGTGAAAATTCCATTATTGCCTACCATCTTCATGCCCGTAATGTTTCGGCGGCTAAGGTTAACTATGAAGTAATAAAAGAATATCGAGACGCAGCATTGGCTGCAACCCTTAACCCCTAAACCCAAAGGCAAAGCTTCGTTCAGCAGCAAACACCCCCAAAACAGCGCATAGACTCTGACGCTTCTTCCTCCATGTTTCCTCTATAGGGGCTACCATGAAAGCTTTGAGATCACTGAGAATACTCAGGACTCTCTCTTCCACTCCACACAACAATCTCTGTCCGCTTAAGCCTTCCTTTCTGCGCAGGTTTTACTCTGCTGAACCCGAGCAAGAGGACGTGACGCAACCCACTACCTACCCGGATTCAGGAAATGATTCAGATTCAGTTTTTGATAGTTCCCATTACGAAATTCCCAATATTTCAGACACCAGTGCTCACGCTCATCAGCAACAACAACCCATCTGGGACCAAAAGTACAGGGCCAAAGCTGATGAATTAATCTTTGGAAAGGAAATCCCTCAAGGCAATTTGAGATTCAAGGAGGAGGAGAAGGAGGAGGAGAACAGGCGGAGAGCGTTGGCCAAGGCTTTACTTGAGGCATCACTGGTGAAAGGGGATAGCGAGAATGATGATGAAAGTGTGGTGAACGAGGAGGACCAGAAATCATTGGCCGTTGGAATAATTGGTGCTCCCAATGCTGGGAAGTCTGCACTGACTAATTATATGGTTTGTTTTCTCTGTTACTTAGTACCGACGTGACAAAATTCTTTTCTTGAGGTGTCTGACTTTCACTTGGTTGAGTATGCAAGAAAATGGTTTCATTTTCTTCCTTTATATATTCATTTTCATTTTAGTTCCAATGCTTTTTTTCCTATGAAATCCCATTGCTAAAGATTGATGTTGTGGGGAAAAAATCCTGGATTCTGGTGAGCTAGTTGATTGTTGCAAGCATCATTTTTTCCATGATAATGTTCCCTCTTTCCGTCTTAATTGATATGAGAAACTCCTGCTTGTTAATGTCTTGAGACATTTACAAGAGATGAGTTTCTATATCCGATTAGTGTTGTAGTATATCATCTCTTAAAGGATCATTTTAACTGGTATATTATTGTTAAAAAGCTGCTGTGTTTTGTTTTTCTTCCTGATAAGTTAGCCTTTGCATTAGATTGTGATATGCAATTCGTATGCTAAATTTGAAGTACTATTTTACATGGAAGTAATTGATACATGTCAGGACGCATTCAGAAAAGCCTCTAGCATCTTCTGTTGGTATCAACATTATCATTTGACTTTTTTTTTCATGTTATATCCTCACTTTCTTGCCATAGGCTGGTACAAAGGTAGCAGCTGTTTCACGGAAGACAAACACCACAACTCATGAAGTGGTAGGAGTGATGACAAAAGGAGACACCCAAATTGTGAGTAACTTATTTTTTGGTGCACACTGTGAGTAACTTCTTTGTTATGTAGGATTTACTTAAATTTTAAATTGAAATTGAACCACCCATACTTACAACTGTAAAAAAATCTCTATGCAGTGTTTTTTTGATACACCAGGGCTCACATTAAGTTGCAAAGGATATCCTCATAGGGATGTCAAGAGTCGTGTTGAAAGTGCTTGGAGTTCAATCAATCTCTATGAAGTGCTCCTGGTTGTTTTTGATGTCCATAGGCATCTTACCAGGTTGGTATATTATTATTTCTAAGCGGGCACTGTTGGAGTAATCTTACTCTTTAATTCAATGTAACTTATTCATTGCTCTATGTTAGAATTTGAAACCATTTTCTTCTTTTATTCATCTGATCAAATATGTCTCTATAGAGATGAAGAATAAGCTGGGAGGTTTAATGTTCAAGACTTTGTGTATCGAGGAAGTCTCATGGATTCTGAGTTTCTAAATATATATAGTCAGTACTGGAACATGTTGACATGCTGGTAGATCATGATTTTACTGCTTGTGTATCATATGGACCCTGGAAAACTTATGTGGTTACTTTGGCAACTTAAATAAAAACTGGATCTTATTTCACTGTATGCATGTTGCACTGCTCATATCTTAACCATGTGACAAGTCATTTTAACCTGCACTTTTTTCCATTTTCCTCTCGGTCACTTGTGTCTTTTTACGTTCAATCAATATAGACCTGATGCAAGAGTCATACAATTAATTAAGCGGATGGGAGCTCGAACTCACCCCAATCAGAAACGAGTTTTATGTATGAACAAGATTGATTTAGTAAAGAAAAAGAAAGACTTGATGAAGGTTTCAGAAGAATTCAAACTTCTTCCTGGATATGAAAGGTATGGTTTTCTTCTAATGAGGCTGGATAACATGCCGATTTGAAGTATAAATTTTAACCTTTCTGTGGATCAACTATAGCACCTAAACCTGATGATCTCCTGTTGTTATTGTGTAGGTTTTTCATGATATCAGGACTGAAGGGATATGGGGTAAAAGATCTGTCACAGTACTTGATGGAGCAGGCATGTATCTTTTCTAGTTATGCTCTCTATCCTGGCTATCCCAATGATTTTGTTGTTCCTCTGACCTGGAATGTGTCATTGGGTTTCATGAAACATGGTGGTCCTAAACAACAATGTGCTTTATAAACAAATATTGTTGTTCTTTAGTTTAAGAGTTTGAGTACTTTTGCATTCATTGAGTAATAAATGATTTCTGGCCTCATTTTGTACAACAGTCTATACGTTATGCTATATGGTGTATGCCTATTCGTAAATGGTGTGGGAACAGAATGGGTATTATCAGTCTAATTCAGTGCTGCACTTTGATAATGCATGAGCGTAGATACGATTTCTTCTCTTTTGCTTATATCATGAATTTGATTTTTGATGCTGATTACTGGGAATGAAAACCTGAATGAGGCATTGCATGTCATCTGACACCCATTTCATACCTAACAAAATATGTTGTGTATAACTGTATATATAAGTTAGTATGTTTATCAGAAACTAGTATATTTCTAGAAACATTTTAAATTTATTTTTGGGGTGACAGAAACATCTAATCGAATAGCTGAGGGAAACCAAAATATCAGTAGTTCTTATGCTGGCATATTGGTGTGCTATGGATTTGGTTTATCAACTATTTTTTAAATCAGGAAAAATGAGATCTTCCTGGCAATTAGCTTGAGGGCTTACCTCGTGGCACAAAATTTGAGTAATTGGTGGGGGGTTTTCTTCCTTTTTAAAGAAAAAAATAAAATAGAAGGTTTTACTGATGAACCTACTTCCTTTTAAAACGAGTAAAGTACATATCTTTCTTATATTTCTCCAGAACTCTCATGTTAGACATTTCAAGACCTAAGTCTGGATTTTGATTTACTTCTAATGCTTAGGCAGTTCAACGACCATGGGAAGAAGATCCATTTGTGATGAGTGAAGAAGTTATGAAGATGATAGCCATGGAAGTGGTGCGTGAAAGGTTGTTGGACCATATACATCAGGTAGCAGTTCAAGACAATCTCTAATTTATAGATAGAATCTGACAATTATGTTGTAAGATCAGATTATTACTTTATGATTTTAATGATGGATCACAACTATCTCGATTCAGGAAATTCCATATGAAATTGAACATCGTCTGATTGATTGGAAGGAATTACGGGATGGTTCCCTTAGAGTTGAGCAACATTTCATCACGAGCAAATTAAGCCAACGCAAGATTCTTGTGGGAAAGAATGGTTCCAAAATTGGGTATCTCCTCCTATTTTTTTCAAGTCTATATTTTTAAAGATTTATGTAATTAGTTGGTTTTTGAATTAGGTCCTCTACGGTAGTGCTGTAAGATAGAATGCCACAAACAAGTGGGAGGGTAGAGGGCCAATTGAATCTAATTACACATTCTACTCTCTATTGAATTTACCCATGAATTTCTCTAGGATTAATTCAATTCTCTTTGCACAGTTATTTCTGAATCCGTATGGTTAAAATTGCAAACTTGTGATTGTTTGGGGTTTGGTTGATGCAGGAGGATAGGAATTGAAGCAAATGAAGAGCTAAGGTCCATATTCAAGAAGCAAGTGCATCTAATTCTGCAGGTCAGACTTAAACAGTGACAAAAGATAAAACTCGAGTGCTGCTCTCTCTCCACACCATGGTGATGAAGTATACAAAAAACATGCCAGCGTGTCTAAATCCTAACGCCATGCTTCATACAAGTGATCAAAGAGAACATAACATCACCATCATGGTTATGGAGAACAGGATAAGAAGTGGGCTCCGCAAATGGTGATCATGCGCCCAAAATTTCCTTATCATTTTCGAATATAAATTTCTCACATATCTTGTGTACAGAAATTTTGATGATGAATTCCATCTTAGGCTTTTCTAATGTTTCCCCCCTTGCCACTCTTTGCTGTATTTGCATGCGAGCGCACGATACTGATGAGTGTTTGGTTTAACTTAAAAAGAAGTAATTTTGTGTTTTATTTTTATGAGATAAAACTTGTCTTATAGGGGCATCAAAGGCATTTAATTTCAAGCATAGCTAAAATTGGAACTCTACAAATACTGTTCCGCTTTTAGTTGCGTTTAGAAGGCAAAACGTCATAACACTTGCGCGCCAAATTGAGGCAATCCAACCAATGGAAGATCTCCGCATTGGGGTCAGTCTCGATCACAACATCCGACACCGTGATCTGCACAACGCCTCTGAAGCTGGTGATCTGGCCTCGCACTCTGGCCACCTTCCCGAGCTGGATGAGACCGGCGAGGGAAACATCTGGGGAGATATGGACGCCCGTGGAGGAGGGAAACGAGAGTTGGTTGAGCCAGAGGATGCAATGAACACAGCCGGTGCCGTCGTCGAGGGTAAACCTAAGGAATCTGTCGGGTTTGAATTCACGGGAGGTGACCGTACCGACGGCTTCAGCTCGAGAGAGGTGGATGCCTCTGCGAGAGAAAGAAGAAGAAGAAGGGTTTTGGGTGAGGGAAAGAAGATCGAAGGCGAGAAGCTTGACATGAGTGTTGAATAATGCACCCGCCTGCGCCATTGTTCCCAAAATGCACCTTATCGTATGGCTCCACGATTTCAATGTCTTTCATTGCCGTAAGTAACAAACCAAGTAGGTTTGATCAAAAAACCTGTGGTCTGGTTGGTCCGACCTGGTTCGGTCTGACCCAACCCAAATTGTCCTGGACTAAAAATTGGTCCAGGACAATTTGACCGGACCGGACCAAACAGCTCGGGTTGGACTGGACCTCGGTCCAGGGACTTAAAACCCCTGGACTGGTCCGGTCTGACCCGAGCTCTCTTTTTAAAAAAAAAAAAAATCACTACTACACTGAGTCACTCACTGGAGTCTGAACATCTTAATATGCTTTTTTCCAGGCAGTCCGGTCTGGTCCAGCCCGAGCTCGGGCTGGTACCAGACCAGACCAGACCTCGGGCTGAATTTTCCAGCCCGAGGTCATATCGGGCTAGACCTCGGGTTGACCTCCAACCCGATCTAGCCTGGTCCATGATCATCCCTAAAACCAAGGTACTTCTCCAAAAATAAATCCAAAGGCCCATAGATTCAAATTCTATGGGCTTCTCTGAAACAAATCCTAAGGCCCATATATTCTTTCTTTTTTTTTAATTTTGAAGGCTTAGCACGAATGACTCCTTCTCGATCAGAGCAAAAATAAAAGTAAACATGTGAAAATATGTGCCAGCACATGGAACATATATTTTATTCATTAGGATGAATCATCATGCGAATCCAAGTGAAGGGAAACCGTCCATCACAACTCACAAGGTTGTGTTTTCTTTTATTCGGTCATCCGGATCTAAAGTAATTGAGATTTTTTATTTATTTATTTGGTAATTATCTTACCACATTTAAAGTAAACCCAAATGCAAGCTGTTTATTTTTTAAAATAAATAAACATATTATTTTAATATCATCTTATCATAACAAAAGTGACCCAGAGAAAAGAAAAAAAGTTATTCTATTTGTTGCTCAAGTATCGGAGATAATATAAGATTTAGATTAGTTAGTTATAATTTTGGACATTTCCATATCATGTGCAGTTAATATAGGTATTTTGGAAAAAAAAAATACAAATTAAATTAAAGTTTTATATGTACAATCAAAGTAAATACTCTTATATTAGGAGGGGAAACAGTATAACTCTAAAGATTTATCAAATTCAGGACATTTCGTTTTTGTCAAAATCATTTTCTTATTATCCCTTATAATCTCTAAATCATATTCGTCAAATCAATCACAATACTACTTTAACGTTTATCTCCTCTTCTCAATCAATTAATGATCCAGATGAGCTGATGAGGGAAAATGAAAAAAAAAAAAAAAAAAGATGAGGAGAAGATCCTCGTCCTTTATATCTAGTGTTAGGACAAACAATTTCATGTTAAAGAAAAAATAAATCCATTTTTATCATTTCAATCAGACTATATGGACTTTACATTTAGGAGTTTCTTTTGGTTCAAACATCGTTTAACAACAATCTGATTTATTATAATTTTTACATTAAATATAAACCAACACACACACACACAAAGATGGTGAGATTTGGGGCTTCGGTACAAATTTTAGATTTAACTAATAAAGGCATAAAATGTACTGTATATAATTAAATAATTATATATATATATACGGAAAAGAAGAGAGAGAAAGGGGTGGTGGGGGTCACTGATGCTATCAAAAGCACACAGCAACCACTGTAAGATGCTTCTCACATTTGTCTCCAAACCCGACCATTTTTGTTTAGGTCCCATCCTCTTTTTACTCTCCCTCTCTCTCTTACTCTCTCTCTCTCTATATATATATATACACACACACACCCCAGATTCAATATTCAAGCCTACTTTTTTACATTTTCAAATTATAAAAAAATGATTTTTAATACTCAAATTTCCTTTATATATATCGGTAAAAAGAGACTGGAAAAATTGCATTTGTAGAGTCCAACAGAATATTAATTTTTAAAAACAAATGCATGGAGTCCCAAATTAGAAATAATTTCACTATAAATTGAATATATATATATATATATATATATATATATATATATATATATATATATATATTTGTGAGTGGTGTCTATGTCCACAATGATGGCCAAGTATACAAGTAGTAAGAACAATAATTACAAAGTGGAGGAAAAGGTGAAAAGGGCCCCCTTTTAGCTTTGCTCTCTTTCGTGTATATATATATGGCTGCCTCGCAATTATTTGTTCTCTTCTACACTTTTCTTTATTTCATCATTGTCTATACCACAAATCTTCACTTCTTTCTTTTCTGCTCTCTACTCTTTTTTATTTTTTTATTTTTTGATAAAAAAATTTTAGGAAAGGGGTTGGGTTCAACTATGATCCAAGGGCTTAGACTTAGGCACCTAGGAGCTAGGATGTCTCCCTAAAGCCTTGACCAACTCTAGGATCGAACTCCCTTTTTTTGGTGAGAGTGACTAACCCCTTTGCCAGTTGAGCCCAAAGACGAGGGTGTCTCTACTCTTTTTTATTTCATTTTTACGTACAAACTACTTCCTTTTTTTTGTGTGCCTGTGTACGTCTCTTTATGTTTTTGGGAAATTAGGATCCGGGCTTATGGAAAAAACTATTACTGCACTATACTATTTGACATTTACACAAATGTTTAAAGCACTTATGTATATATATACTGCAAAACAATTTGTGGTCTAAAAGTCAATTTTCATGTGAATCGATCTGAAAAAAGGGAGAGGGAAAAAAGTAATCGTAGCACATCAGTATGATTATGATGATAACTTTTATGATTAAGCCTTAAAGGCAGTGTTAAATTACATGGCAAATATACATGCATCCAAACGAAAACCTATTTTGACATTTTTCTTTTTACATCTGTTCTTATAATATTTTTATTATTATGTTCAGTAGCAAATTTGCAACATAGGGTTGGGAGTTGGGACTCCGATCCCCAGTTCACAACAATAATTATTAGAGAAGCACACACTAATAACCTAATATTACGAATAGAATTATTAAACTCACGATAACGAGGAGCTTTCATGCCACTAAATTATAAGATCATTAGCCAAATGTCACAAGTAATTATTCCAGATAACACGTCACTCTCGTGCTTCAGAAATTTAAAGGATAACTGTTCTTCGAGTGACAAATTCAATTAAAAAAAATTGGATTCGAAAGTACTATCTCTTTCTACAAATCAATGAAAACATTGGCTGGTGGATACATGATCTTTACAAATATTCTTAACAATCTTCATATGTAACATCCCTCCAAAGACTCGTTTCTTTCTATATCTACATATCACGACAACAGCTTTCACGATTCCCTCTCTGTGTGATTGAACCATTTCGATTATATATCTATATATGTATGTGTGTGCTGTCTGACCCCAATTAATATGATTTCCGTTGAATTCTTCTCGATCCCTTTTGCTGTTTCAGCACTTTGAAGGTCTCTTCTACGACGGGCAAGAAAACTTAAACAAAATATAATAATGAGTCAAAATAAATAAGATTTCGAAGAAGAATCCTATGTGCGTATGTGCTGTCTTTCTATGATTAATTAATTATAAAAAAGTAGATGAATTGCGGGGGTCATATTTGCCTTTTTTGTTTACGAGTTTGACCCCCAAAAAAAGCAACACGACTTGCCTTTGGAGGGATCCAATTATTTGAATCTTTATTATTTAATGTGTGTGTGTATATATATATATTATATAATTGCCTTTTTTTATGAAAAGAATATGGCTCTATTGGAACTTGGAAGGTCAAGTAATCAGTTTCCTCATTTCGATCAACATCTTGTGTTTTTTGGGGTGGCTAGCTAGGTTTAGGTGTATACCTCAATTTATTTATTTTTTGGTTGTTTCGCATGTGCCTTTTATGTCAAAATTTATATATATATATATATATATATATATATATAATCATACTCCCTATCTTAAATATAAGACATGATTGATTTTTTTTTTTGAGAAATTAAAGAAGCTAAATAAGTTATTTAAACATATCATATATTGTGTATCTTTAGATTATATATTAGTTTATTAATCAAACAAATTACTCCATTTAGTCTTTATTATAAGGTACCAACTAACTTTTCTCACAGATCAATAAAAACAGTTAAAATTAATAAAGTTGTCTTAGTATTTAAGTAATTTCCAATATTACCCCTACTAATTACACTAAACTATAATATCATATTAATTATTACCCTCACCTACTACCCCTATTAATTATGGGCATACATGAAAAAAAAATAATTAATGCTCATTGGGAACAAGCAAGTGCTTTATAAAAAGAACCAGATAAACTTGCTAGTTGGTGCCTTATAATAAGGACTAGAGGGAGTAGTACTTTAATATATATATTAAAGTACTACTCCCTCTAGTCCTTATTATAAGGCACCAACTACCATTTCTCGCGGATCAATGAATGAAAGTTAAGTCATTAATTAGATCCAAAATTAATAGATGTTTCCAACTTTACCCCTACTTTAATGATGCAAGTTTAAATAAGTTAGTTAAAAATGAGGGCGTAATGGAAAAATAGTAATAAATGAGTTAGTTAAAGCAAGTTGATGCCTTATAATAAGGACCAAAAAGTACTAGTGGTTGGTGCTTTATAATAAAGACCAGAGGGAGTACCTCTGTTACTAATTATAGGAATACTTTTGTAGTGCAATTTGGACTACAAAAGTGTTCCTATAATTAGGACCGGATGGAGTAATTTATTTTATTTCTTTAATCTTTTTAAAAAAAGTCAACTTTATTTTATATTTAAAAACAGGAGTATCTTATAGTGACTTCAGAGTAATCGCTGTCGTGATTTGTTTTTTACTTCTTTTAGATACATCATCATCATTATTGTCCCTATGGTATGGTACTATGTTACAACGTGGTTTGTGGCTCACCTAGCTCAATTTATGTTGCTTGTTTAACAACATTTCTTCTTCTAATTGATGGCTTCGATCTTTTCTAAGATCATGAACTGATAGGCACTTTTTTTATTACAACATTGGCAGCCATTTTGGTATAATTAGAGAGGGCTTTCCAAGGGAGATAGTGAGGGAGAGAGAGAAATCTAGTTTTGTCTGGTATGAGAATTAGTAAGGAAGAGGGAGGGCTAACAATAATCAAAAGACAAAATTGCCCTTTCTACTCAGATTACAAAAATTACACTTTTCATTCTTATAAATTTCATTTCTTTTTTGTAAAAACCCATACATTCCTTGTAATAAAAGTCAAGAAAATTATACAGACCAAAAAAAAAAAAAAAAGGACGAAGATCAAAGAAGAAGTTGGGTGGAAGCTGGAGATTAAAGATTAAGGAGCACGGCAAGCTAGCAAGCACTTTTTACGTCTGTTTTAATTTGGAAGACTTTATATGTTGGTATATTAATTAGGAGGGACATAACAGTGATGCTGAAAGTTATATTATTTACGTCCATTTTGAAACAAACGTAGAAAAAAAGTATTCCATCTTGTTCTTAATATAAATATGTTGGGAAGTTAATCTCGATCTTATATCTAAGACCTAGATATATATTTGTAAGTCTTTTCTCAATATATCTCTATTAGCACCCCAACAATAATTGAGAATGAGAAGTAATGAAAGAATTAAGGAAGATGACTATAGTGTTTAAAAAAATATATGTCATATTAACTAACTTCTTTAATTTTATCCACTTAAGTAAAATATATCTTATATTAAAGCCTGAGTGGAGTATCTATATATTAGCTGTGTGTGCGTATGATCTGTACTTATGTTCTTTGGTGACAGAATCAGGAATTGAAATTAGGGGGGCGAAATTTATAGAATAAACCCAGGTGTTTATAAAATTACATTAAGCCCTATAAGAATTTTAATATTTTCATTTAGTCCCTTTATGAAACTTTTAACGGGGACTAAAGTAAAAAATTGAAAAATTTATGAAACCGAAATATAATTTTTTAAAATTTTGAATTAAATTCTATAATTTTAGGGGGGCCACCCCTAACCCCGTACGTGTAGGTCCGTCCCTGATTTGGTAGAGTGTGAATTGAATGAAGAATCTTAAGACTCAGCTTGTGATCATGCTTATGGTGTTTGGTAGAGTGTGATCATACTCGAGGTGTTTGGTAGGGTGTGAATTGAATGAAGAATGGTAAAAGACTCAGCTTGTGAGCGTTGCGTGGGGTTTGAAATTAAATTTGCATTATTAATTATGAATGAATATAACTAACGAATTTAATTAAGTGCCAAAAATATGACGATATAATTAGTGTGGAAACAAATGGAATTTATTGTGGATACATTAGCATAATGTATTAATGAGAATCAGATTAAATATATTCTCGACGTGAAGAAAGATGCCTTTGCATGGAATCAAGGATATACCTAAATTAAATAAAAACTGGAATATTATACACGTTCAAGTCTCTCAAGATTGATCTCATCAAGATTTGATTTTGACCCACGATTTAATTAAAAAAAAAATATTTGTTTTGAAAACTGAGCTCCGATTGGTTGGATCATCCATCAGATTCACTTGTGGCGTGGTTTGAACTAGAAAAATGTACGTTTTCATGTATGTAGAGCCAATTCGGATTGGATTTTTTTTTTTTTATATGAAAAATTTTAGGGGAGGGTAGATATCGGTATCCCACTAAGGTCAGAGTATGCCTTCAAACTTAAAGAACGCTTATAGAGGTACTTATAGATCGTCTATCAACGAGACTCATATTAACCAATGGGTATAAAACATAATCTCTTTGGGAGTGAAAGCATTGGCATTCGGATTGAAATTGAACCGCCATTAAACTAGATTCCAAATTTGTTTTTAAAAAAAAAATGGGTTTAGGTTTGAAAAAAAAAATGAAATAACTTGTAAGAAAAATATTGACTCTTTGAAAGCCGATAAAATCAAAACTTCCACATGAAGACTTTAGTGTATGTTTGAGAAATAATAAAATTACGGTTTAAAAAAAAAATCTACGAACTAAGATAAAACTCCTTTCACATACTTACCTTATACATTAATTAAATTGCATCCTTCCCTAAATTGTCAGTTATTTCTATTGACAGAATCGTCGCAAATAATCTAAATTTATGAACCACTTATACATAGCTAATTTTTTTCCCAAAAGAAAGAAGAAGAAAGTTATGTTGTTGGGCATAGTGATGGCCCCTTTGAGAAAGGATCAAATTGAGGGCGTGATTATGAGCACAGAGAATAAGTTGCATCCTATGGCGTTTCATTACATATTTATGCAGCTTTTAGGTGATGTTGTCAACTTGTGAATGAGATCTGTGGAGGATCATTTGAGTGGACATACATGAATGCATATATATTCATTCGAATATTAAAAATCAAATTTTGGATTTGAGCATATATGATAGATATGCACGCAGCGACAGATAACCTTTTTCACATGAATGAAAGCAAGACGTACGATGATGTTCCACTACACAATTCAAAATAATACCACGTCTGTGTGAATTCCATTTTCAACCCAATTCATGCTTCCTCTACAATTGTTACGAACATAGAATATGTTTTTTTACGCTAATTATCATCCTCTTTTATAGATTTACCGTCCAAATTAAACACTGGTGGTAAAAGTGGTTTTTGTTCCTAATGGACTTTTTTCTACTGGTTTTTTTCTGATGTGATTTGTGTTTGGGATTGTGATGACAGAAGTGACTTTTTTCCTCATGGGCACCTGTTTGACATAGCTTTTAAAAAGATAGTTGAGATGGAAAATGACTGAAAAGGACATAAATTATATATATATATATAAAATGTGATTATTTGAGATTAAAAAAAATTAAAAATAAAAGGCCTAAGCTACTATACGATGGGATCTAAAGCTTGAATAAGTTGCTTTAGGTCAGAAGTGGCTTCAGCTCTTGAAGCCAATCATGGTGAAACTTTTCCAAACACCCAAACAAACAAGTTTTCACTTTTAATGAGTTTTTAATAGTTTTTTTTTTTTTTTGGCTTATGATACTTTTCCAATCAAACCCTTAAAAAGATTGTGCCCCTCAGCTATTTGAAAAAAAGGGGGGGACAATTGTTTTTGTGAAAGCACTTTACATGAGATATGATCTTCTTCTTCTTTTTTTTGGTTCAAGTACATTAGACATGATCTGATGCATTAAAATTCAGAGAATTGAAATTATGTTTTAAGCATTCATTAACAATAATTGATTATTAATGTATGTTAAATCTACCGGTCACATATATACTCTTCATATGTGTGTTGCGAATTTATTGTTGTCGCCATCAAATAAGCACACGTTTGGGTGGGCTAAATGAATGCTTTATAAAATATTACTATCTTCGATCCTACTTATAGAAACACTTTTGTAGTACAAATTACACTACAAAAATATTCCTATAATTAGGACCGGAGGGAGTACTTTGTTATTTTAGTTTAAAATTTGAGAAAAAGATAATAAAATAAACTCAAATCTTAAAATTTTAAACAAATGATTTTTATACTAAAATAAGTTGTCAATTGCTATATTTTTTTAAACAACATGTCTGATTTATGATTTTAAAGTTCAAGTGGTATTTTCTTGTTTTTTTTCCTCTTACACTTTAATTTATATGCTGAAATTTATTAATTTCAATTTTTTTGTTTATTATTTTAAGTAATATGATACTACATCCGGACCTAATTATAAGACAGAGTTGACTTTCTTTGAAGAGATTATGGAAGCTAAATAAGTTACTTAATCATATCATATGTTGTGTATCCTTAGATTATATATTAGTTTATTAGTCAAATTAATTGGTTTGGAGAAAAATAAAAATAAAAATACTCTAAAGTAATTCAATTAGCTTCTTTAACTTCTCCAAAAAAATCAACTTTGTCTTATAATTAGGACCGGAGGGAGTATTTTATTATTAGTCTTATAAAATGTTAAATCTATACCACTCATATTTTTAATTTAACTAATGAAATGAGATGTACCACTTATATTTTTAGTCAGGTTAAGGTGCGAAACCACCCTGAACAGTATTTACAAGATTTCAATGTTATATTGGAAATTTTTTTAATCTCATTGTTGTTGCCCAAAAACTTTAAAACATAACAATGTCGCTATGGACCGTTAACAAAATTAATTTTGACTGTTGACTTTTTGGTTTGACTGAAATAATACATACCACTCTGGTTTTATTTATAAGTTCAGTTTGACCAAATCTCACATACCAAGGAAAAATAGTTAACTCAATGATTGTGGGTTAAATTTTCAACTTTGCCCTCATTTATGATTGAGTATTTTTTAAATGTTTCTTCTCTCTCTATCTTTATGAGTGTAATTAATATGGGTAAAATTGTCACAATCTCATTTATTACATGAAACTGGACTTATAAATATGACTAAAATTTTTGATCAAACTGAACTTATAAATAGAACCAGAGTGGAGTGGTATGACATTCATAAATAACATTGATTAGTTATGACATCACTTCATCATCTTTTATTCTGAGTGTGGTATTGAGTTAACGGTCAAGATTAATTATGTAGACAGTTAGGGAAAACACTGTTACTGTTATGTTTTACAGAACAATATTAAGATTTTTTAAATACTTCTGACATGAATTTACACCAAAACCCTATTTTAATCTAATGAATTGAACGAACCAAAAGTGGATAGAAATTACTGTTACTGTTTGTTTGGGGGTCAATGGTCATAGAGACACCACGTGGCCGACACGCTCCACAGAGAAATCACTAATTCCCACATTTCCTTATTTAAATCTCTATTTTCACTGTTGATGGGCATTCCTTCCTAATAATCTATTTTCACGGCAACCACAAACGTTGCTCCTTTTTTAAGCCACGTTTTTTTCCCTACGTGACATTAGATTCCATCCATCGTATCTCACCCATTTTCTTCAACTCATGTCCGATTCCACTTCTTTTTTTTTTTTTTTTAAAGAACCACTTTAATTAATTAATTAAACTTGATGATCAATTTGGTCAATATTCTCATATCCACTCCCTCCTCTCAAACCTTACTCAACATGCATTTTTATTAATTTTGCCAATCTAAATAGAAATCAAAATCAATTGTATATATCATATATGTGTGTGTATATATCCCTCTAATGTAAGGAGACGTTTATGAACATAATAATTTTTTTCACCTTGACGACAAATAAATTCTATTCTTTCATTTTATTTTATTTTTTTAAAACCACATTTTTTAATTTTATGATAACTTACATGTCTAGTCAACAACGTTATGAATTTATAATTAATATGAGTATATAGACCAATATCTAAAGCCAGGAAAACGGGCCCAACCCATCCGACCGGCCCGGCTAGTGTAAGCCTTAGACCTTTAAGGGTCGGGCTTGTAAAATGAAGCCTCTAAATGAAGTCGGGTCTAAAAGGATCAGCCCTACAAGGCAAGGGTTTAAAAGGGTCGGCCCTGTTATGCCCGTTATTTATTTTTTTAACTTGTCCAGTTGACAGTTGCCCACTTGCCCTGCTGACCGAGTCTGACTGTAAAAGAAGCTACTTACTTGTTCTGTTGCCCAATACTCATTCACTCAATTAGTCTCACAGTATCATTCATTTCTATTGTTCACTTAACGCCTCTACTAGAAGATTTTATGATTTAATTTATTATTTGTTGCAGATAAAGATTATGGATGTATTCATGATGCGAGAGAAGAAATTCTTGATGCTTTTACCTATCAAGCAAAGCGAACTACTCGAAGTAAAACACAATCAAATGTTTTTGAAAATGATGATAGTGGTGAAGAAGATGAAAATGATAGGTCATTATACTCATGTTGTTTAGTGGTAAGCTTCTTATACTTTGTATGAGTTATCGCGGGACAATATTTTACTTTTGATTATGAATTAATGACTTGTTTGTTTGTTGCATAATGCGTGTTGTTTAGATCTTAATGTTTGACAACATTTACTTAATAAATCAGAATTTTAATTGTTGTAATTTACTAATTATATTTCCTTAAAAAAAGCATAGGAAAAATAGTTAAAATTTAGAAAAATAGCTCTGGTCCACATGCTTTCAGCCCAAGCCTTGAAAAATATATGTTTTTCTTACCCTCGGCCTAAAAGGGCCAACTGGTCATGATTCCCAACTCTACCAATATTTATAAGCTGTAATTCAGGAAAAAACCTATAAACTATAATTAAAAGACAAAATAAATAAATCAATTACAGTCGCTTGACAATTTTTTTATTATTTTCTTATTTTAAGGACAACATGTTTCAATGCGATGGAATCAGTAATATGAATTGAATTAATTAGTAAGGGAGCCACATGGGTTTGAGCAATGAATATGTTATTAATAAAAAACAAAACGAATATTAACTAGACTCACATGCAACACACATTATTGGGGGGGACAAATCATTACTTTTTATGCTTAATTATATATTCTTTTATATACACGCAATTACTCTTAAAAACTGTGTTCAACCCTAACATTTTTGGGTCAAATCTGCAAATGAAAACGGCCGGTGATGTTAGAAATTGGAATAAAAAAGTAAAAAATAAATTAAGTATGATTTAGCAAAAGAATTTTTTTTTTTTTTTAAAGAAACGTATTGCTAGATTAATTATTGGTCCCGTCCATAGTAACATTTACATGATTATCTATATGATTGACTTACTAGATTGAGCAAAAAAATCTTTAGTTCAAATTTATAATGTAATTTGCAAAACTTTGATTAAAAAAGATAAAATACAAATATCGAAAACAAAAGGACAAATATTTATATGATGCATTTGGAAATTATTCTTGCATTAGACTGTGAACGTGAAGCACTTGCTCACTGCATAAAAAGTTGACCTGCAATTCCATGACCAAGTACCACCGTACCCCATGTTCACGGGCCACTACTATTTTCATTTCACCATCTTAATGTATACGTACCTGCATAAAGTTGCTCATTAGTAGGGTCAGGAAATTGGATCGGCCTTCCAGATTTAAAAATTAGAGGAGTTAAATGAAATTGGTCTTATAGGGCTTCGGCTTAAAAGGGTCGGTCCTATAGGGCCTTGTCCCGATTCATTAGGCCATTTTAATTTGTTTGTTTTCTTAAATTACCTAGACTGCCGAAATTTAAGAGTTGAGAAGTGAGAACCCTAAAACTTTTAATCTCGGTATCTCTTTCCTTTTTTTTTTTTTTTTTTGAAAATCTCACTCACACTTACAGACTTAAAGCATAATCAAATGTCTTTGGAATTAATGATAGTGGTGAAGAAGATGACAATGATAGTCATTGTACTAATGTTGCTGATTTGTATGCTTCTTATGTTTTATTTGAGTTATTTGTAGACAATAGTTTGCTTTTGATTACGAATTAGTGAACGTGTTTATTTGTTGATGATTCATGTTGTTTGGATATTAATGTTGACAACATTTCTTTAATAAATTAGAATTTTAATTGTTGTAATTTATTAATTATATTTTTTAAAGAAAAAAATAGAGGAAAAATAGTTAAAATTTGGAATAGTAATTTCCGGACCCTATAAAGTCGGCCCTAGTGCTCTCAGGTCGGACTTTGAAAAACAGGTGTTTTTCTTACCTCAGGCTCTGTTAGACCCTGACCCTTCAAGGATTAGCCCTATAAAGCTGAGCTGGTCCTGATTCCCAACTCTACTCGGTGTATTATCAAGCATGGAATATTTTAATGCACATGGAGCTCTCTTTATAATTTTCTTCTTGGCTCAAACCGTGTCCATTTAATAATCCCCGCAACATTAATTTTAATCAATAGAGATTAAGGTGTGTTTTTCCAAAGTCATTACCTTTAAGGCTTAGAATGGATGGACTTTAAAAAAACGTTTGTTTGTTTTTTGCATTGCTTTATTTTAAAGCTCCAAATTGAAGCTTAAAAGAAAAAGCAGAATTTTGCCTTTTTTTTGTGACATTTGCTTAAAAAACTATCATCTAAATACATAAATTTAAAAAAAAAGTGTTTTTATTTTCATAAAAAAATATTTTTTTATTAAAAAAACCCATCCAAACGAGTTCTTAATGTCTATCTTTTATTTTTGGAAAAAATTATACATACATTCCTCAGTAAGAAAAATAATTATTTTTACTTTAAATATTAAAGGATAAAATGTAAATGTTAGAGTTGACATGTGAATTGGACAACAGAAGTATGGTAAATAATATTCTCATTTTATTAATAATTCAGGAAAACTTTTTTATTTAAAGAGATGAAAACTTAAACTTCGGAAAGCTTTTCTATTAAAAGAGACGAAAACATTTTACACTTCAAACTTCGGAGAGAAACCTTTCATTGAATAAAAAAAAATTAAATATTATCATTTTGGACCAATGTATAGTTTCCCCTTTATATTTCTGCCCCAAGTTTAAATTAATTTCATTCTATCTTTAAAACTTTCTAGGAACCAATCCAAAATTCTGGCTACAAGTTGTAAGTTAATTCGGCCTAATAAGAGTAGTGAACTAATATAACTAACTAATTGGCCAAAAAAAAAAAACTAAATTCACTGTTTGACCAGTATTCTTCTTGTGGGGGCATTTAGCAGGCCTTCTCACATGGCATTAATTAAAAATTAATTAGCTTAAATAAGAGGTACGACAAAAGAAAGTATTGTTTAAGTTATTGATTACTCCCTCCTCACGGAATAAAATCTAAGATAAAATTGATTATTAGAAATATTAAGAAAATAAATTAAATTATTTTAAAGTAGTTATATTTAACTTTTTTTTTCAAATTATTTTGTTTAACTTATAAACTGATATATAATTTAGTAATACGTAGTATATGATATATTAAGTAATTTATTTAATTTCTTCAAAAATAATTAATTATGTCTTAGATTTAGATTGAGTAGTGTTAAACTGTTAATTAGAACAGGCGATAAATTAATTACTGTCAGTGGAGCAAAGGTATTGATGGAATTCCAGCAATAAAAATGGCTCTTTTGGTAATTCACGCGGGAATAAGATCTGCGCCTTGTCGCCATGTCACTATCGGAGAGATTTGTGATGGCGATTTTCGGTTTTTCAATTTCCTCCTTCTCTCTCCCCAACACTACTCTGCCACAAGCGTCTGGTTCTTGAATTTGAAGAGAGAGAGAGATAGAGAGTGAGAGAGAGTTCAACGGAAGCGAGAGTGTGAGGGAGACTCAGGTGAGAAAAATGATTCAGATTGCACACTAGCGGGAAATTTGGCAGATTAATAATAGAAGTGAGAAACGAAAAAGAAAGAACGATCTTTCTTCAGTCTTGAGCAGTCAGTGAAAATTAAAGAGAGAGAGGGAGACGCACTATGTTTTTCTTTTTTCTTCTGTATCCATTTCTTTGAATGTCTGGGACTTTCCAAATTGCATTTGAGCTCTGAAAATGGCTGATTTATAAGAGGAGACAGTGTTGGTGGGAATGCATTAGTATATTGCAAACAAGGCACCGCAGAGAGAGAGAAAAGCGGGCGAGGCTTGAAAGGAGAGGGAGTTTGACGCATATGCGTGAGAGAGAGAGAGAGAGAGAGAGAGAGAGAGAGAGAGGAAGAGTAGGCTGCTATTCTGGTTTTGTGATGTAGGAGGGAGACAAGAGCGTATCGCGTATCACAGAAAATCCTGAAAATTCGATTTACTTTCCTTATCTGCTTAAAATAAAGCAGGATACAGGAAAGCATAGCATAAAAGCGCATAAAAAATTCTGCTTGTACAGCAAGAGAGCCTCAGATCAAGGACGAACCAAACTGGTTCATATTGTTCATTATACCCTCACCTCCTCTTTTCTCTATAGGTAGAAACGTTGTTTCTCTCAACGGCTCTCTCGCTCTCTTTCTCTCTCTGTTTGTGGATTGAGTGAGTGCTTCGCTGGGGTGTTTGTGTTTTTTTAGGCCAATCTATGGTTTTGATTATTATATGGAAGAAAGAGGGTGAACGTGGCTGTTCTTTGTATTCGAGCCAACCAAAACCAATTTCACGCTTGCCCAGCATGATTAGTGTTCACCCTACTGGTAGTTTTTTAATCTGACCCTTTACACTCATAAAGTCTAACAACAAGCCAATATCTGGGTATAGGTGGCTCTTTGAAAATTGAGCTGTTTTCCATCTTTTGAGACCCATGCTTGTCTCTCTGAGCTTTGAGAATTTATTTCTTTTAAATTGTGGGTCTCTTGTCTGAGATGTCTTTCTTTACTTTCTTTGCCAATATTGAAATGCGCTTAGCTTCTTAGGAAAGAGTGAGAAACAGAGTCAGAATAATTTGTGCAAATCCGTCATCATGCTTGGTGTGCCTGTGCTTCTCCTTTCTTAGGTTTGAATCACGCAAATCAATGCTGTAATGATGCTTTACTTTGAGTTCTGGTCCGTAGCTTTTTCTCCTCAACCATCAGAGAAAAGTGTCTGAGATTTTGCGAGTAGTATGAAAACTTTGCTCCTATAAAAGCACTCACTGGTTTTTTTGGTCCTTCTTTAAACGTAGAGATGAAGAGGACAAGAGGGGAAGAAGTAAACTAAGCATCGAAGGTCTGTGGCTGATGGGTATCAAGATGCAGAGCCAGCACCAGCCTGTGGCTTTGAGGTTCCATGAGCAAACGGGGGGTAAAAGAAAATACACCTTCATTCAGGCTAAAAGAGCTTGGCTCCCAAAGTTTCTGCTGCTGTGGATCATGCTGATGATGCTAATCAGTGGGTCCATCTATAATCGTATGGATGCTGATAATAAAGTTAGGAGGAGGGAGGCTCTGGGTAGCCTCTGTGAGCAAAGGGCTAGGATGTTGCAAGATCAATTTAGTGTTAGTGTTAACCATGTCCATGCCCTAGCTATTCTGGTTTCAACCTTCCACTACTACAGAAACCCATCTGCAATTGATCAGGTCTGTGCTTGATTGAGACTAGAACTTCTAATTTGATTTGTGACTAGAGAAGTACTCAAATCTGTTCATGGTTGATGGTACTTGATTATTTTATGTTTCCTATTGTTTATTACTTCACATTGCCCAAAAATTATCAGGAAACTTTTGCGGAGTATACTGCCAGAACAGCATTTGAGCGGCCATTATTGAATGGGGTGGCCTATGCACAAAGGGTAGTTGACTCTGAAAGAGAAAACTTTGAGAGGCAACACGGATGGGTGATAAAGACTATGGAAAGAAAGCCTTCTCCGGTTCGAGATGAGTACGGGCCAGTGATATTTGCCCAAGAAACTGTCTCTTATCTTAAGTCTCTTGATATGATGTCAGGGGAGGTAAACTTCAACATCTGTGAGGTGTGGATATGTCTCATGATTTTCTGTGCAACACCCGTTGAAAATTGTGTTTGGCATGGTGCAGGAGGACCGAGAAAACATTCTGAGGGCTCGGGCCACTGGAAAAGCTGTACTGACTAGCCCATTCAGGCTGCTGGGTTCTCATCATCTTGGTGTGGTGTTGACATTCCCTGTTTACAAATCCAAGCTTTCCCCAGAGCCAACTATGAATGAGCGCATAGAGGCAACTGCAGGGTAAGTCCTCATCACTTTATACACATGTTGTTGGGTTTGTTCAGAGAACCTTTTTTTCTTTTTTATGGATGGCTTCACTGGCTATAGAGCACTGTAATATTTAATTTTACGGCCTATCTATGTCTTTTTACATTCATAGGCTTTTTTGGCATCCATTTGTAAGAAGAGAATTATGGCCACTGTGTATTGATGCTATTATGAATCAATGGCAGAGATTATTTCTGGCTCTTAATATTTGTTCCTCTATAGACTATTATAATTCCATTGATGTGAATGCAAGCAGGTTATTGTTATATGGCTGCTTAAAATCCTATGTTGTTGCATCAAGAATGTATTTTACCATTGACATTGGATAGTTCCTCTGTTACCTTGTCTAGATGTGAGGGTCGACATAGGGATGACTTATCAGTATTGTTCTCATATAATATGTCTAATAATTATATGTTGTCAAGTGTCCGTGGTTGCTAAAACACACCATAACCACTATAGCCATTGTATCACTTGGAATTTTACTCATGAACAAAAACTGCGAGAAGTACTGGAGCCTCTATAATCCACCAGATCATGTTGCCACTCTGATTGCAATTGTCTATATCAATGTCTACAACAATCCCTGCCACTTTATAATTTCCTTAGTACAACCAGTCTTGTTTCCGCCTATGCCACATTTGGCAGAATGATTATCAGTGAGTTTGATGAAAGCTGTTGCTGCTATCAATCAGAATTTTGTATGGTTGAATTCGTTTGTTTTCTCAAGGGTTTGAATTTTCAGTTGCAGTTGTTTATGAAGGGAACTTAGGGGTTACATATTCTTGTCTTTTGTAATTTGTTGGCTAAATTGTTTAACACAGAGAGCGTGTTAGCCTTGGTTTATGAGCTAGCTTTGCATTTACTGTAAGCTTATGATGACATAATCTATAGATGAATTTTTAATTGCAAGCAGATATGTTGGAGGGTCCTTTGATGTTGAATCCCTTGTGGAGAATTTACTTGGGCAGCTAGCTGGTAACCAAGCAATTTTGGTGCATGTGTATGATATCACAAACTCTACTAACCAACTAATCATGTACGGCAACCAATATGAAGAAGGTGACAAGTCTCTTGTACATAAAAGCAAGCTTGATTTTGGAGATCCTTACAGGAAACATCAGATGATATGTAGGTAGGTGTATCTGGCCTTGTATAATCTTTTGTAGTTTTATGCACTGCCAAATGAGCGTCTTTAATTTTTTTTATCAGCAGATGCTTATTGTAGTATTATTGAACAGGTATCATCAGAAGGCACCAACATCTTGGACAGCGCTTACCACAGCGTTTTTATTCTTTGTGATTGGTTTATTAGTGGGATACATTTTATATGGTGCTGCAATTCATATTGTCAAAGTTGAGGATGATTTCCATGAGATGCAGGAACTGAAAGTTCGAGCTGAAGCTGCTGATGTTGCCAAATCCCAGGTAGGTTCTTGGCATTTCATTTGCATGCTTCATAATGATTTCCAAGGATTATTTTGTGGTTTCAATATCTGACTTGTTGTTTGTCATTTTGATTTCAGTTTTTAGCGACTGTTTCTCATGAAATTAGAACGCCAATGAATGGCATCCTAGGTGACTCCAAGAGTTCTCTTACCTCTCTATATTATAAAGTAGCTTGCACTTTCTCTTTAGTTGTGTAATTTTTAAACTTCATAATGTTGTGTAGGAATGCTTGGTCTGCTTCTAGATACGGAATTGAGTTCAACTCAACGAGATTATGCTCAGACTGCTCAAGCTTGCGGAAAAGCACTGATAGCATTAATAAATGAGGTGCTTGACCGAGCTAAAATTGAAGCTGGCAAGTTAGAGCTGGAAGCAGTTCCATTTGACCTGCGTTCCATACTTGATGATGTCCTTTCTTTATTTTCTGAGAAGTCTAGACACAAAGGTTTAGAGGTATGTCATATTGTTGTTGACTTAGCGTGGTGGCTTGAAGATCATATTTCATTGTCCAAGTTGCATAATATTATTATTGTATTTCGTTTTTCCTCAGTCAACTTACATGGTTCTTTCTTCCTTGTTTCATCTTTCTGGGTTTAATGTCACTGGATGCTTTTGTTCCTGATGCATGCCCGATCTTCAATTCTCCAACCTTGTATATCTTTTATTGGGGAAATAAAGTTGGCAGTCTTTGTTTCTGATAAAGTTCCAGACACTGTTATGGGAGATCCAGGGAGATTCAGACAAATAATAACCAATCTGGTTGGCAACTCTGTCAAAGTAAGCGATGTTTTCAAATTTCATTTGTCTGACACTATGTGCATTTACATGTTTTTTTTACTTGTTTGAAGCTGTTTGGAGCAAATATCTTTGAAGCTGTTTAAATCCTCAGCTCAAACTATTAACAAAGCACTCCCCTACCCTCTTTCAATAGTCCCACAACAGAGGAAGAAATGTTTGAATTCTTTTTTCTTTTTGCAGCCATTTCTGTGTTTGCAAATTTCAACGCACTTCTTGATGATAAATCTAATCTAAGAATTTTGCAGTTCACTGAACGAGGGCACATATTTGTCAAGGTTCATCTAGCTGAAAATATAACTGCCACAATGAATGGAACATCTGAGGCATATCTTAATGGAGGATCAGATGACGTTGCACATATGGCTGGTGGTTATCAGTCCAAAACTCTTAGTGGATGTGATGCAGCTGATGAAAGGAACTGCTGGGATAATTTTAAGCATCTAATTGCTGATGAAGAATTTTTCGTTGATGCATCAAGTAAAAAGATGACCACTATTCAAGTTTCTGAGCAAGTCACTCTGATGGTCTGTGTAGAAGATACTGGAATTGGGATTCCCTTTTCTGCGCAGGATAGTATTTTCATGCCTTTTGTGCAGGCAGACAGCTCAACCTCTCGAAACTATGGTGGGACTGGTATTGGATTAAGCATCAGCAAGTGTTTGGTTGAATTAATGGGTGGTCAAATAAACTTCATAAGCCGACCCCAGGTTGGGAGCACATTTTCCTTCACTGCAGGTTTTGGTACATATAAGAAAAATTCAACCAGTGACGTGAAGAAACATAATGTGGAAGATCTACCTTCTAGTTTTAGAGGACTGAAAGCCATAGTAGTTGATGGAAAACCTGTTAGAGCTGCCGTGACTCGATACCATCTGAAGAGGCTTGGGATACTAGCTAAGGTTGCTAATAACATTAACAAGGCCGTTGCTTTATTCGGGAAAAATGGTTCATTGACATCTGGGTAAGTAAGCATTGGTTTGATTCTCCTTGTTAGTTTTAGGCGATGTTCTGAGACACATCTATTTAAAACTAAGTCCTGCCAGTTATTTTTCTTCTTTTGGGACACCTATTTCTCAATGCTTTTGTTTATTTTAAATATTGGTTGTCAAACGTCTGTTTGTACTATGGATATGTTTTTTGAGGAATAACAACTACTATTTCAAAAATTCGAAGTATAACTGTTGAAGGAGCCATGCAATCGGTTTACTTCTCGTTTGAGTCTTGCAATTTTTCATTCACTGAGTTAATCTAATTGAATATGGCAGAATGTTCCAGGCAGATATAATTTTGGTTGAGAAGGATTTGTGGATATCTGGAGAAGATGGAAGCTTCAATGTTTGGCAACTAGACTGGAAACAGAACGGACATACAATTAAGTTGCCTAAATTGATCCTTCTTGCAACCAATATTAGTAAAGTCGAGTTTGATAAAGCTAAGGCTGCTGGTTTTGCTGATACTGTGATCATGAAACCCCTGAGAGCTAGTATGGTAGCTGCTTGTCTTCAGCAGGTTCTTGGTGTGGGGAAGAAGAGACAGCAAGGAAAAGACATGTCTAACGGTTCCACTTATCTTCGAGGCCTTATTTGTGGAAAGAAAATTTTGGTGGTTGATGACAATGTGGTGAACCGGAGGGTTGCTGCAGGTGCATTGAAAAAGTTTGGAGCTGATGTGAAGTGTGTCGAAAGTGGCAAAGCGGCGCTTGAAATGCTTCAATTGCCTCACAGTTTTGATGCCTGCTTCATGGACATCCAAATGCCAGAAATGGATGGGTATGGAATTATGGATGCCTGCATTTAAATGTTCGCTATTTTATAGTACGTTACTATTTGAAATGGTAGCTCCATAAGTTTATGCATAACTAGATGTGCATGGGCTTTGTTACATTGTGTAAATATTTTGAGGTTTGCAGATTTGAAGCAACAAGGCGAATCCGGCAGATGGAAAGGGAGGAAAATGAGCAGGCAAATGGTGAATCTAATGAAGAAAATGCCTCAAAGAGAGAGTGGCATTTGCCAATATTAGCCATGACAGCTGATGTAATTCATGCTACTTATGATGAGTGCCTGAAATGTGGTATGGATGGATACGTCTCAAAGCCCTTTGAGGAAGAGAATCTCTATCAAGAAGTTGCCAAGTTCTTCGAATCCAAGCCTATCTCAGACTCATGACACCCAAATGCAAAAAAGGAAAAAAAACCAAGTTGGAGAAATATTAAGAGCTGGGTTCTGCCGCCAGCATTTTCCGGGTTCTGCCGGCTAGTTGTGCTTCAATGCAGATCACAACAATTGGCGAAAAACCAGCAGCATAAGTGAGACATGATTAGAGTTGGAGTAAGTGTATACCTCGTAGCCTCTACATGATTTGTACAGTCTTTCAGGAGGGGATGGGAGGGCAATGATGTAAATTCCATATATTTATTGTGCATCACTATATCTACTTCCCTTTTTCATTATTAGTTTTGGCCTGCGGGGTTTTTGGATTTGTAAAATTGTCTATTGCAATATTTAATCGCTACCACGTTCAAAAGAAGTGTCTGTCTAGGGAACCTCGTTGTTTATACTCTGCTGAGGGAAAAGCTAGTAACTTTCCTGGTATACAAATCTAGTTGACGCATAATGATGGCTAATGATCAATATTACTAAAAAATATTTTTCTGATTGGAATGGTCGGGTGGAGTATGAGCAAAGATTTGGGATCCAAATCTTTGACTTAGACATAGTGGGGTTATATTATATATTTTATTTCTCAAACCCTGTGAAACAGACACGCTTAGCTTTGAACGAGTCCGAAATGATCAGTCATTGAATTCATCTAATGGGATATCTTGACCAGTGAATGTGAATCTCTCTCTCTTGCTTTCTCCCTACAATTATAGTGTAAACATTGCTGGGGCTTTCTTAATATCTATCTCTAATTTTATCAGAAAGTATTTTTTTTGGATACAATCAGCAAAAGTTATACCATGAGAATAGGAGGGATATATATATATATAGGGTTTATCGTTTGTCATGTCACTTGACATAGGATTATGTCAAGTGAGCCCAAAACTACGTCGTTTTGGGAGTTAAGGAAATTAATGAAGGGTGTTTTTGTATTTGTGTTTTAGTATTTATTATATGAATTTTACTATAAGATCCTTCATTAATTTTCGATTCCAAAACTACGTCGTTTTGAGAGTTCATTAATTCCTCTAACCCTAAAACGACGTAGTTTTGGAGTGACTTGACATAACCTTATGTCAAGTGACATGACAAACGATAACCCCATATATATATATATATATATATATATATATATATATATATATATATATATATGTTTTGGTTGCCCACTTAGTTCACCGGAATCTTCAATTCCAACTAATCCGGATTCGCTCTGAATCGAACCCACAGTCATAGAAGAAGAGCTTCTAACACCATTTTCCCCATTCTCACGTCTCGAATTGAAAACGTGGTTAAGGGAGAACAAAACTCTTTTTACTTACTCCCAACGGATGTTGGCATGTGTGTGGGTATTTTAGAGCAAGTATCTTTCCACTTGCTTCCATTGGATTTTGGTACATGTGTGTGTACACAGGGGATTAAATCCCAGGTTTTCTTGAGAAATCACAGCCCATGGTCATAAGGGAAGTGCTCCCAACACTCTCCATTCCCACGCCTCGAACTGAAGACGTGGTTAAGGGAAAACAAATCTCTTTTCACTTACTCATGTTGGTATATGTGTGTGTGTATTTATTCATTTTTGCTAAAGAAGATGGCACGAAGCCTACATTATCAAGAAAATATTACACAGAAGGGGAAATTAATCCCAAGCACTCATAGTCAACCCGGTTCTTTAAATTATTGGGACACTGATCAAGAATTGCAGAATCAGAAATACCTCTTTTAGCTAAAGCATCTGCAACTCTATTAAGATCTCTAGAGATAACCCTCATATCCATTTGTCAATTTAAACTAAGCAACTCCCTAGCCTTCAAAACAAGATTGCTGCAAGTAAAACAAGTGGTATCTAAAATCAAATTAGTAACAGAACTAGCATTTGATTCCAAAATGAGTTTTTTAAAACCCAAGTCCCTAGCTAATTGAAGCCCATCCACCACAGCCCATTCCTCTGCAGAAGTAGCGGAACAAGCTCCTAACATTCTACCGAAACCAACTATTGAGCTACCAGAACAGTCCCGGATAACTCCACCACAACCAGCAGCCGCCGACTGAAGGGACATAGCTCCATCAATATTCAGCTTAAACCAGCCAAGAGGAGGCTTCTCCCAAATGAGGGTCGGACCACTTTCCAGTGAAGCATACAATGCTAACCTGTCAAGATTGAGAGCAAATCTAGGCCAAATGGCCGAAAGAACAACAATAGGATTACAAGGCTTACTAAAATTACAATCAAAGATACAAAGGTTTCTCCAATCCCAAAGTTTCCAAATAACAACCCCAAAAAACAGCTCCCAGGACTGTTCCCAAATACACCCAACAAAATTATTAAGATTAAGAACCAGTCATTCCCGAAGGCCCAATGAAAAAAAGGAAGAAACATACCTTTGCTTAATAATAACATTCCAAATACCCTTAGCATACACACAATCATGTAAGATATGGAGAATATCCTCACACCCAGCATTGCAAAAGCCACACAAAGCCAAAGATTGAGACCAATGACTCCTCCAAACATTAGTTGGGAGTCTATTCAAGGTCACTTTCCACATAAAGACCCTTATTCTCTTAGCTCCACTCCACCTCCATATATCCTTATATAATTTATCTCTAAGGGATGTGGGGTGATAGCGACTTCGGTAAGTGCACCGATCGTTACAAGTAATAAAGTATGTGAGAAAGAGATCGTCCCACGAGGAATAGTACTCCAACCACTAATTCGTTATTTAAGCTTTAGTTGGATCAATGAGTAATAGGGGTTGATTTGTAACCAAACAGAATTTTTAAGGAATTTAATCAAGAAAAACATTCAAGATTAAGAATCTCAAGAACGGTTGTTTAGAAAAGATGATCGATAAAGAAAAACGCAGCTAGGGTATAGAATTCCCCTATGTTCCTCTAAGTATTTGAATTAAGTCCCTAATTGATTATTATTCTCACGACTGACGACCAATTCTCTAAAATTAGACTAAGTCCCAATGTCTTGATGCTACATTAATCCGTTATTTTTGAAAACAACCTAATGTCTTAGTATTGTTTGGAAAAATCAATTTTATTGGATTATCGGTTCTAGTTAAATGTACCAACATCTCTATTGTCATACACTAACCTATGAACAATCTAAAAGGCGATCACTCTTTAAGAAAGCGTTAAGCACAGGTAATCCATTCAGTCAAGAAAACAATAATCAAATAAGATTCCAAATAAATACTTTAAATTCACATAGGGTTCATCATTGCCCTAACTACTAAAGGAAACTAGCCAAGCATGGCTAGGTTAACAAATTAAAAAAAGATGAAATTCAGAACTACTCCTGATGCGTCGTCCGAATTCGTCCGTGCGTCGTCGTCCTTTTCGTTCTTGCTGCCTCTGTGTTCTCGTTCTTTGCGTTCTGCTCTTCGGCCGTGTGTTGTTCTCCTGATTTGTTCTCTTTCGCGGTGTCAATATGTTCCAATCTCCTTTTATTCGTTCTTGTTCGTTCTTTCTTTTTTTCCGTCAATTCTGTCCGTTCTCCAATTTGCGCTTTTCTATTTAATAGATATAAGGTTATGAGTCGTGGGCCACGTGATCTTCTTCTTTTTATTGGATAAAGGATATATTTTATCCTTTTCATTTTTATTTAACGCGTGGGCCCACCGTTTGTATCTTTCCCCAAATATCCATTGCGGTTCTGTACGTCTTTTCTTTTCTCATTCTTATATCATATAAATTTATATTATAATATTATAATATATCTTTTCAATTTAATTTGTTGCATCCCTTAGATCACATAATATCTCCTGCACAAATAAGTAGGATATCAATAGATTTTCTGTTATAATATCATTTTATCCTATATTTGATCAAAAGATAGATAAGTACATAAAGATAATTAAATAAGTACAAAATATTAATAAATTCAATCCAATATATCCCAGAATCTACCTTTATTTAATTATAAAATATATACTTATCAAACTCCCCCACACTTAAACATTTGCTTGTCCTCAAGCAAAAGAAAAAGAATTAATTATCTGAAAGGAACATTGCATATGGAATTCCTAAACAGAGAGTAATAAACCACCACACTTAGATCATATCATCAAATCTTATTTAAGTTAATGTCTTATAAGAATAGGTCACTAAGTCAATAGCCTTAAACAATTATAATAATCTCTTAACATCCCATAATCAAAGGATTAGTGAATAATAAGAGCAACAATAAGATTAGTAGAAGAATATTACGCTACTTAATTTTTCCAGAAAAATTCAAATGCCCCCATTAAACCAAGATTTTCATTTAATTTAATAAGGATCCTCAGGTAGGAGATGACTCATTCATTTTTTTTTTCTTTTCTCGTTTTTTTTTTGGTCTTGAGCCGTTGTAGGTCCCCTTTTGACGCGACCCTGCACATGGGTGATGCAGCACCGGTTACTCAGTTACTCCAACAGGCACCTCAAGAGGCTTTTAGCCCAACTCATAACTCTCTTGGACTTTACCGTTTGACGCAACCCTGCACATGGGTGATGCAGCACCGGTTACTAAGTCAAGTCTAGAGATGTCAGCGGAGTTGTTATGCTCTTTTTTTTTTTTGTCATTCCCCTGAACAAAAGGTTTACTTACCTAGCAAGGTCATCATCTAATTTTCTAAAGAAATCATGTAGCAAAATATTCCTAAACTAATAATCTGTTGATCCTATTACAAACTATTCCCTATTCTCATAGTCCATCTCAAGACTGCTACAAAATTTTAAGGCTTAGAGACCTAATTGAAACATTCTTTTTTTTTTTGACTTGATAATATTTTCTAAGATGGGGAAAACTCAAAGTTAAGGTCAATCTCAAAAAAAAATCTTTTCACTTTTTTTTTTTCAATTGCATTAGGACAAGCATAACCAAGGAAATAACCAATGAAATCATATCCCTCCCCCACACTTAAATCAAGCATTGTCCTCAATGTTGCAAAAATATAAAGAGGGAAAGAAACTAGTATTCCCCTGGTTTAGGTCTCTAACTCCGATGTGGAGTTCTTCATCCGGTACCATCCATGATGTTTCAAATTTTTTTTTTTTGAGAGGAGTGAGTGCACACGCAAGACTTGGCAACAACAAGAGGAGTGATCATCTTTAAACCTAGAAAAATGAAAGGGACAAAATAATAATAATAATAACTGCAAGAAAAACTTATTGGGTTGCCTCCCAATCAGCGCTTGTTTACCGTCGCGAGCCTGACGGATGTCACCTTAATTCTCAACTTCCAATGCCACAGAGGTTCTTCCTCTGTCAATGTCTCCACCGTGGTAATGCTTTAATCTCTGCCCATTTACCTTAAAAGCTTCATCTGAACCTATTGGTGCAATGGCAATTGCACCAAAAGGTGTGACTTCTTTGACTACAAAAGGTCCTGACCATCTAGACTTCAATTTCCTGGAAAAAGTTTCAAACGAGAGTTATTAAGTAATACTGTTGTCCCGGATGAAACTCTTTTGGAAGAATCCTCTGTCATGCCATCTCTTGGTTTTTTCTTGAATGGCAAATGAAAGTGGTCCTTGCGAGTGGCATCATCCACACACATTCTCCGACTGCATCTAACAGTTTCACCACTTCCTTTCTCACCACTTCCTTCATAGTCGGGTTAAGTCTCCTCTGGGCTGCCTTACTCGTTTCACATGGTCCTCCATAAGAATTTTATGAGTGCAAAATGAAGGACTAATCCCCTTTAAATCAGATATAGACCACCCTATGGCAGTCTTGTGGGTAGTCAAAACTTTCAGCAACTTCTCTTCGTCAGTAAGAGACAACTCAGCGCTAACAATAACGGGATAAGTGTCATCCTTCCCTAGAAAAACATACTTCAGATTAGAAGGGAGCTCCTTTAGTTCCACCTTAGGAGTAACAGGTGGCGCATCATAATCTTTCTTCTTCAGCTCCTCAACCTGTAAATCAGAATTCTCCTGTGCAGAAACCTCTTCTTCCACTTGCAACAACTGAGCAATATCGTCCTCTAAGGACTCATCTGAATCTTTTTGAAAAATGACTTCTTGAATGGCCTCATCAACTACATCAATTCTGAAGCAGTCACTATTATCAGCTGGGTATTTCATGGATTGAAACACATTGTAAGTAACTTTCTCATCATTCATTTGAAACTCCATTTTCCTGTGCACTACATCAATTACTTTGCTCTAGCGTAGCCAAGAAGGGTCTTCCCAAAAGCAAAGGAAGTTCAGCATCTTCCTCCATGTTAAGAACCACAAAATCCAGGAAGATGAATTTGTCCACTTTCACAAGCACATCCTCAACGACACCTTCGGCTTCTTAATGGACCTATCCTTGGCCTGTAATGACATCATAGTAGGCTTAATCTCTTTAATGCCAAGAGCTTTGGAAACAGAGATAAGGGCATTAAATTAATACTAGCTCCCAGATCACAAAGTGCTTTGCCCACTGCTTCAACCTTTGGGGATAAGGAGGTTTTGCATAAGAAGGAGTGGGAGACTTCTTTGTAGCTATCTCCTTTGGAACCTGCTGCACATTACGTTGCTCAACCTCTTCCTCCCCTTTCTCAGACTTGTCCTTCATCGGAACAGATTTCTCAACTGGCTGAACCACTACACCACTCCTTGTAGTTATGGCCTTACAATGCTCCTTTGGATTGACCACAGTATCACTAGGGAAGGACCCTTGGCTTCTCTCTGCTATTTGCTTTGATAACTGACCAATCTGATTTTCCAAATTCCGGATCGAAGCCCCCTGATTTTTGAAAGAAGACCTTGTTTCATTCCGGAAAGCTTCTGACCCCTGTATGTATTCAGTAGTTGTAAGAGTCAACTGTGTCAAAGCCTTTTCCAGATCAGTAATGGTGGTTTGGTGGAACTGCTGAGGTGCTGCTTGGGGTTTATAGGAAAAGTTTGGGTGAGATTTCCGGCCGGGATTGTATGTGTTGCTATATGGATTAAAGGCGATTTCTAGGAGGATTACCCATGTATTTTACCTCATTTGTTTCTTCATTAATGAATCTGCACACTCTCCGTTAGCGTGTTCCCCTTGGCAAAATCACAAAGCAAAGGAGGTGAGAAGTGATAGATGATATTTGAGAAGAGGCAAGTTTGTTTAGTAAGGAAGCTAATTCTTTGTTGGATCATCTTGTTTTGTTGGGCAATGTTCTCATTGTGGGCCAATATTGTATTGTACCTAGAGGACGGAAGCATCCCATTGAAGAATATTCTCACCTGCTCATAGTCTTGCAGCTCATGTTGTGGGCACTTCCTAAGCAACTCCTTGAATCTTGTCCACGCTTCACAATATGATTCCCCATTGCATTGAGTAAAGCAATTGATGTCTGAAAGTAGCTTTGTATACTTAGAAGTAGGAAAAAATTTCTCAAGGAACTTTGTGGTAATAATGTCCCAAGTGGAGAGACTTCCATTAGGACAAGAATGAAGCCAAGCTCCTGCTTTCCCCGTCAAAGAGAAAGGAAACAGTCTCACACGAATAGCCTCTCCAGAAACCCATTCATCTTGATGGTATCACAAATCGCGTTGAAAAGTCTCAATATCTTGATTAGGATCTTCTAAATCACTCCACTAAAAGAGCGTTGTTGAACCAAGCTTATGAGGGATGGCTTGATTTCAAAATTATTCGCATTCACGGCGGGATTGACAATGCTAGTTGCGGCCACTGGCAGGGATTAAGCGTCATGTAATCGCCATGGTCTTTTTGGAGGAGGTGGAGGAGGATGCGTAACATTTTACGCCATTATAACCGGTTCGGTCTCGGTACTAGAGCTACTAGCCTTTCCTTTTCTCTGTTTAGCAAGTTTCCGGTTTATCCTTCCCACGAGGAATAGTACTCCAACCACTAATTCGTTATTTAAGCTTTAGTTGGATCAATGAGTAATAAGGGTTGATTTGTAACTGTTCTGGCGTAGAACCAGAACCCTAGCCCTGATGGGGCTAGGATGTTGATGTTGATTGGGACTTGACCTAGGAGCGATTCCTAGGGCCTACGTACCCTGAAGAGGGATCAAAGTCCACGTAGTTCGAGGATTAGATGAGGCGTTTAGCCAAAGGGGGTGGTCGTATGCTGTGACGGTACGTATGTGAATAGCGGAGCGTAGGCCGTGTAGAAGATGATGTACCTTTAGGGTTAACCCGCTATATATAGAGGCTACCTTAGGTTTAGGGTTTGAGCTGTGGGCTTCTATGCCTCAAAGCCCAAGTGATGTGGCGTCATATCTGTGCCATGTGGATTGCCCCTTGTTGGGCCATACGGCGAGAATATGGGCCTTATATAAATCAAGTAATGATTGCCCCCGGCCGGTAGTTCAAGGTTTTGGACTGCCGGGGTGTATGATGTCTGGATAAGTCATCCGAGGTGTTGCCCATCTCCGACGTCTACGTCGGGCTAGGACTTGTTGAGCCCATTTCCACGTGTACGTGGTAATGTTGCAAGGTCTGATGAGTCGGGGTGACATCCTGCGTCTCGTGACGTGCCATGTTGGCGTCCTATGGCTTGAGGACTCGTGGTGAATACCGATGTCCAAAAAGGGCGGCGAGGTAATAACCTCCGGTCTAAGAGTGCCGCGGTAGGCAGAGCGACCTAAGGGTCGAGGTGGTAACCTCCGGCCCTAGGAATGCCGTGGTCTTGCTTAGGGGTTGGCTCAGGGTGGCGGGCGCCCGTGGACGAGCGGCCCCTTCAAGCTAGAAGTTCTTTTCTTTTATTCTTCCTTTTCCTTTTGTTTCGGCGTAGGATGCCGGTTTTGTGTGTACTTTTGAACAATTAACCTTATGAATGAAAATTCAAGTAATTGGTCCATTGTGTACTTTTAACTTTATGCATAAACTGCACATAGTCAAGTTCTAGACCGGGCCGGGGTCTTTAAATAATTAGAGTCCGCTTAGTACTCTTCTGGTGTCAGAAACCAGGTGCATGAGTAGGGGTGTCTAAATATACCACGCTACGAGGTTCGGAGTCGTTATCCGGGATTTTAACCAGGGTAAGGGCAAATTGTCACATGCTCAGTAGACCAGGTTTATTAGTAGGGGTGTCTTACGTTTTACGTTTTACGTATACCGCGCTACGATGACAGGAGTCGTCTTTCCCGTATCTAACCAGGGTAAGGGCAAATTGTCACATGCTCATCCGTGGTCGTCGTCAGGACACACTTTGACCAAGTGGACCTGATCAGGGTCCAGTATGACTATTCGCCTTCTTACTTAGGTGTCAATTTCGATGCATCAAAATATATACGGGTGCATGGGCCTCGGTGTCGGTTACCAGGCGTATGGACCTCGGTGTCGGTCTGCTTATTCAGCGAATCATTTAAGCACTCTTAGAATTGAACATTCGGTTAATAAACCCTTTATTAATTCTAGAGATGATTAGCTTTGTAAAGCTGACAATTCGGACATGAGGTGTCCGTTGCGGCATTTCGGCTACGACTAGGCCTAGCTATAATAGATCCTTAGCTTGTCGCCGTTCCTTGTCCTCTTGATTTCTTTCCTAGCCAGGTTTTCTAGAACGTAGGCTCCTCTGTGTGTTTGGCCGTAATGAGTTGTTTGGCCGCCATGTCTAGGCCGTGTGCCGTGGTTCATCTTTTGCTTCCGTCAAGACTTTCGCTGAGCCAGAGTTTTAGCGGGATCAGTGTAACCGGGGTCGGCGTTCTTCTATTTTTGGAGGTGGATTCCATCCAATTTAATACGGCACCCTTGCGCCCAGTGATGGGAGGGTACCAATAGCTCAAAGGAAACACAGGTGATATGTGGATTCGAAGAAATATGTAATGAACAATAACATATAAAGAAAAAGGTACATTGCCTCCACGGATAAGATCTTGTACCTCGCGATTTATGCAAACTTTAGCATTGACGATGACGGTTGTCATCTCGAAACAATCCCGATTGATGCACGTATTAAGTGTAACCGAGGTCCGTTAAGGTGTCGTGACCCGGAATTCGTTTCTCCATTTGTGGGTGTCGTAACCCTTAACTCGTTTGTCCATTATGGGTGTCGTAACCACGGACTCGTTTATCCGTTCTGTTGCCCCAGGACCGGTAGTTCAGTCTTTGAGCTACGGGATGTGTTGATTTACCAACCCGGATCAGATTGTTCGTGATTGTCGGGATTACTTGCGTGCGACCCAAGATTAGGGTTTTAACTTAACACCAAGATTCAGGGTTTACATACTTTAACACCGAGATTCCGGGTTGAGATACTCGAACACCGAGATTCGGGTTTATTATTTCTCGGATTCATACATGTAAATAGACTTGGTGGGATTGCCGGTGCAACACGGGCCGAGTTTTAACCGATTCGGTGTAACCGGGTTCGTCTTCAAAACTTTGGCGAGCCGGGATTTTAACCGATTCGGTGTAGCGGGGTATGCCTTCAAATTTACTCGGAGCCGGGATTTTAACCAGATTCGGTGTAACCGGGATCCGTTTTCAAACTTTGGCGAGCGGGGTCCTAACCGATTTGGTGTAACCGGGTATGCCTTCAAATTTACTCGGAGCGGGATTTTAACCGATTCGGTGTGCGGGTATGCCTTCAAATTTACTCGGAGTAGGGATTTTAACCGATTCGGTGTAGCCGGATCCGTTTTCAAAACTTTGGCGAGCGGGGTCCTAACCAGATTTGGTGTAACAGGGTATGCCTTCAAATTTACTCGGAGCGGGATTTTAACCAGATTCGGTGTAGCCGGGTATGCCTTCAAATTTACTCGAGTCGGGATTTTAACCAGATTCGGTGTAACCGGTGTTCGTTTTCAAAACTTTGGCAGAGCCGGGGTCCTAACCAGATTTGG
The DNA here is from genome assembly GCA_025563575.1 of Acacia pycnantha. Classification (NCBI taxonomy): domain Eukaryota; kingdom Viridiplantae; phylum Streptophyta; class Magnoliopsida; order Fabales; family Fabaceae; genus Acacia; species Acacia pycnantha. The sequence goes on along the minus strand of JAMWYP010000341.1, from coordinate 511,243 downwards.
TGTAGCAGAGTACGCCAAGGAGGAGGATGAGAATCCTACTCAAATTTGGGTTCCAAAGGAGAAAAGATGACTCACATTCGGGTTCCCGGAAGAGAGGATGAGAATCCTGCTCAAATCTGGGTTTCCAAGAAGAAAGGATGAGAATCCCATCAAATTTGGGTTCCAAAAGAGAAAAGGTGACTCACATCTGGGTTACCCAAAAGAGAGGATGAGAATCCTGCTCAAATCTGGGTTCCCAAGAAGAGGATGAGAATCCTATCAAATTTGGGTTCCAAAGGAGAAAAGATTACTCACATCTGGGTTCCCCAGAAGAGAGGATGAGAATCCTGCTCAAATCTGGGTTTCCAAGAAGAAATGATGAGAATCCTATCAAATTTGGGTTCCAAAAGAGAAAAGATGACTCACATCTGGGTTCCCCAGAAGAGAGGATGAGAATCCTGCTCAAATCTGGGTTCCCAAGAAGAAAGGATGAGAATCCTATCAAATTTGGGTTCCAAAAGAGAAAAGATGACTCACATCTGGGTTCCCCAGAAGAGAGGATGAGAATCCTGCTCAAATCTGGGTTCCCAAGAAGAGAGGATGAGAATCCTACTAAGGAGAAAAGATGACTCACATCTGGGTTCCCAAGAAGAGAGGATGAGAATCCTGCTCAAATCTGGGTTCCAAAGGAGAAAAGATTACTCACATCTGGGTTCCCCAGAAGAGAGGATGAGAATCCTGCTCAAATCTGGGTTTCCAAGAAGAAATGATGAGAATCCTATCAAATTTGGGTTCCAAAAGAGAACAGATGACTCACATCTGGGTTCCCAGAAGAGAGGATGAGAATCCTGCTCAAATCTGGGTTCTCAAGAAGAGAGGATGAGAATCCTATCAAATTTGGGTTCCAAAGGAGAAAAGATGACTCACATCTGGGTTCCCAAGAAGAGAGGATGAGAATCCTGCTCAAATCACGGGTTCCAAAGGAGAAAAGATGACTCACATCTGGGTTCCCCAGAAGAGAGGATGAGAATCCTGCTCAAATCTGGGTTCCCAAGAAGAGAGGATGAGAATCCTACTCAAAAATCCGGGTTCCAAGGAGGGAGGATGAGAATCCTGCATACTATCTTCTCATCATGTGAATTCATGAAGAAACAGAAAAGATAGGGCATCTAAATTTATACCGAATTGAAAAGTGCGGGTTCCCGAGAGAGAGGATGACGATCCTTGAGGAGGGAGGATGAGAGTCCTACCTACTATCTTCTCATCATGTGAATTCATGAAGAAACAGAAAAAGAAAACCCATGGTGGAGATGCAGGGGATGAGAATCCTTGAGGAGAGAGGATGAGAATCCTTCATTACACATTGCTCAATTTCCCAACTTCAACTTATCCAATGAGAGGAGAGAGGATGACGATCCTTGAGGAGAGAGGATGAGAATCTTTCATTCCACATTGCTCAATTTCCCAACTTATCCAATGAGAGGAGAGAGGATGAGAATCCTTGAGGAGAGAGGATGAGAATCCTTTATTCCACATTGCTCAATTTCCCGACTTATCCAATGAGAGGAGAGAGGATGACGATCCTTGAGGAGAGAGGATGAGAATCCTTCATTCCACATTGCTCAATTTACCAACTTATCCAATGAGAGGAGAGAGGATGAGACTCCTTAAGGAGAGAGGATGAGACTCCTTCATTCCACATTGCTCAATTGCCAACTTATCCAATGAGAGGAGAGAGGATGACGATCCTTGAGGAGAGAGGATGAGACTCCTTCATTCCACATTGCTCAATTGCCAACTTATCCAATGAGAGGAGAGAGGATGAGAATCCTTCATTCCACATTGCTCAATTTACCAACTTATCCAATGAGAGGAGAGAGGATGAGACTCCTTCATTCCATATTGCTCAATTGCCAACTTATCCAATGAGAGGAGAGAGGATGACGATCCTTGAGGAGAGAGGATGAGACTCCTTCATTCCACATTGCTCAATTGCCAACTTATCCAATGAGAGGAGAGAGGATGACGATCCTTGAGGAGAGAGGATGAGACTCCTTCATTCCACATTGCTCAATTGCCAACTTATCCAATGAGAGGAGAGAGGATGACGATCCTTGAGGAGAGAGGATGAGAATCTTTCATTCCACATTGCTCAATTTCCCAACTTATCCAATGAGAGGAGAGAGGATGAGAATCCTTTATTCCACATTGCTCAATTTCCCGACTTATCTTATACACACCCTCTCTTAAAAGAATTCCCAAAGAGAGATCCTGGTGATCCTTCCAACTATCTTCTCGTCATGTAGAGACATGGAGAGTTAAAAGAAAACCCATGTGAAGAAGCTCAAAACCAAAGTCGTTGCTCAAACAACAATTGTTTCTCGAATCCCTTGAGAGGTCGCTACGATTCTTGATTTTGCTTCTTGTGGATTTTCGGAACTGCCCGTGCAAAGGCATCTGACTGCTGCTTCTGGTATTGACCATCATTGGTCGTAGGAATCGAAATTTACGGTCCCCACAGACGGCGCCACTGCTCGGCGTAGGAACAGAACCCTAGCCACGATGGGGCTAGGATGTTGATGTTGATTGGGACTTGACCTAGGAGCGATTCCTAGGGCCTACGTACCACTGAAGAGGATCAAAGTCCATGTAGTTCGAGGATTAGATGAGGCGTTTAGCCAAAGGGGGTGGTCGTATGCTCTGTGACGGCTGTATGTGAATAGTCGGAGCGTAGACCGTGTAGAAGATGATGTACCTTTAGGGTTAACCCGCTATATATAGAGGCTACCTTAGGTTTAGGGTTTGAACTGTGGGCTTCTATGCCTCAAAGCCCAAGTGATGTGGCGTCATATCTGTGCCATGTGGATTGCCCCTTGTTGGGCCATACAGCAGAATATGGGCCTTATATAAATCCGTAACAGTAACCAAACAGAATTTTTAAGGAATTTAATCAAGAAAAGCATTCAAGATTAAGAATCTCAAGAACGGTTGTTTAGAAAAGATGATCGATAAAGAAAAACGCAGCTAGGGCATAGAATTCCCCTATGTTCCTCTAAGTATTTGAATTAAGTCCCTAATTGATTATTATTCTCACGACTGACGACCAATTCTCTAAAATTAGACTAAGTCCCAATGTCTTGATGCTACCTTAATCCGTTATTTTTGAAAACAACCTAATGTCTTAGTATTGTTTGGAAAAATCAATTTGTTTACCAGAATTATGAGATCGCATAAATTCGTAAGCCTATGTCTAGGTCATGCAATTCTATGATGGATTAACGGTTCTAGTTAAATGTACCAACATCTCTATTGTCATACACTAACCTATGAACAATCTAAAAGGCGATCACTCTTTAAGAAAGCGTTAAGCACAGGTAATCCATTCAGTCAAGAAAACAATAATCAAATAATATTCCAAATAAATACTTTAAATTCACATAGGGTTCATCATTGCCCTAACTACTAAAGGAAACTAGCCAAGCATGGCTAGGTTAACAAATTAAAAAAAGATGAAATTCAGAACTACTCCTGATGCGTCGTCCGAATTCGTCCGTGCGTCGTCGTCCTTTTCGTTCTTGCTGCCTCTGTGTTCTCGTTCTTTGCGTTCTGCTCTTCGGCCGTGTGTTGTTCTCCTGATTTGTTCTCTTTCGCGGTGTCAATATGTTCCAATCTCCTTTTATTCGTTCTTGTTCGTTCTTTCTTTTTTTCCGTCAATTCTGTCCGTTCTCCAATTTGCGCTTTTCTATTTAATAGATATAAGGTTATGAGTCGTGGGCCACGTGATCTTCTTCTTTTTATTGGATAAAGGATATATTTTATCCTTTTCATTTTTATTTAACGCGTGGCCCACCGCTTGTATCTTTCCCCAAATATCCATTGCGGTTCTGTACGTCTTTTCTTTTCTCATTCTTATATCATATAAATTTATATTATAATATTATAATATATCTTTTCAATTTAATTTGTTGCATCCCTTAGATCACATAATATCTCCGCACAAATAAGTAGGATATCAATAGATTTTCTGTTATAATATCATTTTATCCTATATTTGATCAAAAGATAGATAAGTACATAAAGATAATTAAATAAGTACAAAATATTAATAAATTCAATCCAATATATCCCAGAATCTACCCTTATTTAATTATAAAATATATACTTATCATGGGGTTACGTTCAAGGAGAAAATAGGCACTCCTAATTGAAAATTTACCATCCCCAGACTGGCCCCACACCAAGCGATCATAATTAGCATCAGCTCTAGGAGGCAGGATAGCAACGATTCTATCAAGACCTGCAGAGTTAATAACAATGGAGATCTTGGCGATATCCCAACAGCCGCCCACCGCCCAATCAACCACAACTGAACTCTCCTCTTCCTCGGATAGATCCCGAAGGCAAAAATTATAAAGCCTTAAACCCTCCCCAATCCAGCAGTCCGTGAAGAAATTCACACCAAGACCATTCCTAATTTTCCTTTTAGAGCCTAAAGAAATAAGATCTCCCTGTTCACAAATAAATTTCCAAATCCTTGAGTCTCCAGGTCTATAAGAGAAAGTGAGTCCTCATCCCTCCCCATGTACCTATGAGCCAGAATATCTGCCCAAAGGCCTTCCGCACCCACAATCAACTTCCAAACCAATTTCACTCCACAAGCCTGATTAACTGAACCAAGCCTCCTCAAACCCAATCCCCCATACTCCTTGGGCCTTGTAATAAGGTCCCAGCCAATGGAATGAAAGTGCCGATGGGACTCATCATGACCCCAAATAAAATTCCTTTACAATCTCTCAACTTCCTGGCAAACCATTTTAGGAAGCTTGGCCATAAACATGGGGTATAAAGGGATAGTGCTAACCACTGATTTAGCAAGGGTAATCCGGCTGGCCATAGAGAGACGATTCGCCTTCCACACACTCAACTTGGATTTAACTCTGTCAATGATGTACTGAAATTTAGATATGGAGTACCTATTACGGGATAAAGGAAATCCCAAATACCTCTCAATCTCGCTAGAAATATGCATCTGAGTGATATCCTTAATACGAAGCTTAGTATGCAAGGGAACTTTGGGAGAGAAAAAAAATAGAAGACTTTCCAGTATTAACTTTCCCACCAGATCCTCTCATAAAATCCTGAACACACTTCATCATGCAAGAAGCTTGACCTTCCGATGCCTCCCCAAAAAGAAGAAGATCATCAGAGAACATAAGATGAGAAACATTCGGGCCCCCTAGAGACATAAATAGCTTTCCAATTACCATTATCAACCGCATCACAAATCATATGAGACAGTTTATCCATGCATAAAACAAAGAGTAGTGGAGAAAGCAAATCACCTTGCCTAATACCCCTTAAAGGTTTGAAAAAATCAGTTTGAGAACTATTCCACAAAACATTGTAAGAAACCGACGACACACAGTTAATAATGACATACACAAAGTTACTATCAAACCCTACCTCCAATAAAACCTTATTCAAGAACACCCAGCTAATATGGCCATAAGCCTTCTCCATATCAATTTTAATTGCTATAAGACCTTTCCTACTTCTATTTTTCCCCATAATATGTAGAATCTCTTGCCCAACAATAATATTATCCTGAACGCATCTTCCCTGTATAAAACTAGATTGGAAAGGGGACACGACTTTACTCATCACCCCCCTCAATCTAGTAGCTATTACCTTATAATACATTTATAGTGAACCATACACAAAGAAATAGGTCTAAAATGAGAAACTAATTCAACGTTATCCCTCTTCGGAATTAACGAGATAAGGGTCTTATTAGCTTCATCAAGGGAAATCTCACCTTTAAAGGCCTTCTTCACAAAATTACAAAGGGACAGTCCCACAATGTTCCAATTTGACTTGTAAAATATAGGGAGGAACCTGTTGATAAACCCTAATTTTATATATTTTATCTCACCTTATTCATTTATTTTGGGGATTATTTTAGGCTAATTTGGATATATTAGATAATATTTGGATTGTTAGCCAATTTTAGGAAATAATATAAATCAGAATTAATTATTAGATTATTAGGCTTAAATTATTAATATTCTGATTGTTATCTTATGATTAAATAATATTTCCTAATTCACGAATTTATCATATTAGAAGATCGTATAGTGCAGGATTTTTCAGGAAGTTGAAGGGAAATATAATGGTGAAATTGCATTGGGCTTCCTAAATTTTATTGGGCTCAACTTGGTACCCAAAAATTCTCCCCTTTTATATTAAACCTAACCTAGCAGCAGGGAGGACTTACGCTGCCGCAAACAGAAATTGAGAGCTGGCCGCCAAAAACTAAAACGCCAGGAGAACAAAGAATTTACGCACGCAGAGCCGAAGACGCTGAGGATATTGCAACGCAGCCAAACACAACACGCAGAGATCAATTGATTAATTAAATAGCCAAGGTCCACCTCTATCAAATACATCATCTCATATATATTTTGGGTGGATGCGCAATCACCGCGGCAATTCAATTAGGCAATTCAATTGAATTAATTCTTCTCATTCTTCTCTCAATGGCCGTGAGCTGCATAACATCTGGAGGAGGAAACACAATCATGGTAGCTTAAACTCTATAGGAGGCAACTTGGGAAGAGCATGGAGGAAGCTAGAGCCTAGGGCTTACAATTGAAGACCACAAGGGAGTGCTATTCTTTAATCTTTTTAATTCGAGATTTGGAATAGTTTAGTTTTAAACGGTTTCAAATTGTATTACTGGAGAACAATCTAGTTTTAGATTGTAAACCTATTTTTATCGGATTAGATTGATAATTTAAAGTTTTTATGCTTATTGCTGGATTCTTGTTTGCAACCTTTCGATTGTCAATTAAATAAATAATTGAGTTTTCATTATTAATTTAATTGACAATTTGGTTTATCACCTTAATTGTTTAATTAGGTATAAATTGTCTAGTTGTTCAATTAGATAATTGTAAACAACTTTCTAAAATATTTTGAAATTAAATGTCATTGGGTTTTAATAAGTTTAATTAACTAGCACTCATTCCATTATGAGTTTTCTAATGGATTAGGTGTTATTGGAACTGAGGGTTTCCCATTTCCAATTAGTTAATTAAACTTATTAAAACCCAATGACATTTAATTTCAAAATATTTTAGAAAGTTGTTTACAATTATCTAATTGAACAATTAGACAATTTATACCTAATTAAACAATTAAGGTGATAAACCAAATTGTCAATTAAATTAATAATGAAAACTCAATTATTTATTTAATTGACAATCGAAAGGTTGCAAACAAGAATCCAGCAATAAGCATAAAAACTTTAAATTCTCTTCTCATAAAATCCCCCCAGAATTGCATTTGCATCTAGGTTAGTTCCATTCTCATATAAGTTTTAGAGTATTTTTCATCTTGCACCTAGTTAATTTAGTTTTATTCCATTGCATCTTTTCTTCACCTAAATTCAACCTAAAGAAAACCCACAACTTGCTCCTTGGGAGAATGACCTAGGTTGACCCTAAACTGCATAATAATTTAGGACCTAGTTTAATTGACTACTTTAGCGACGAAAGTAGCGAACATCAATTTTGACAAAAAGGAAAATAATAATAATATAGGCTCAAAGGGGCTAAACAAAGGATATGTGTATGAAAAGGTAGGCTTTTTGGTTTATCTGGCTAAAATGAAGTGAATGCCTTTATCATTTTTATGAATACACATGCATAAAGTGTGGCCTCAAATAAGATTCAAGTCAAGTTCTAGATCAAGTAATGAGATAGGGTACACACTAAAAATATATATATATGTAGGCTCAAAATCTCACTAGGGATATGATTACTAGCCTAAATTCACCAAAGTCAAATTCATTGCCACTAGGTTCACCAACTCAAAACATGATCAATCACTTTTCAAATCAAGAATGCATCATACTTGTTAGAATATTAGGGATTATTTAGATTAATCATTATCTTAGATTTTAGATTAATCATTATGTTATTATTATTTGATATTTATTAGGATAAAGATATGGATATATTATATCTTATGATAACATATCTTAATCATTTAGATAAGATTAGATTCTAGGGTTAGTCCTAGGTTTGCCTATATAAAGGCCCCTATGTACTCACTTTTATCTATGGAGTTTAATGAGAGTATTTTAATTCCTCTAAATTCAACATGGTATCGAGCAGGTTTGATTTCAGACCTTTGGTAAACTCCAGCAATTGTGCGACTGTGTTGGACTCCCTGTTTTAGGAAACTCCAGCGACTGGCCTCATCTCACCAACCGTCGACCCTGAGTCACTCCCTAAAGAATAGAGGAGACTTGAGAGGCGAGAGAGAAAGGTAGAAGCAAGCCTGAGAGAGTTAGAAGCCAACGGACAGCATCGTAACAGAGGACGACGGAAAACACAAAAACGCAGAACAACTTTCAGATCTGCGTTGACGGAGCGCGCGTGTAACTGAACCGCCACCTTCGACGGGACCAGTGAGTTCCGGTCGGCACATCCCAGATGAACGCCGGCGATTTGCTCGGCACGTGACCTCCACGCGCCACCCCTCTCCCAGCGCGTGACACCCACGCGCCGGCGTGAATGGTAACCTTAAAAAATCATTTTCCGACAGAACAATGGACCCTCCTATATTCAGTGCAATACCCCAAAATTTCAGTCAAAGTAAAGTCAATCCCATGGCTTTTATGGCAAGTACGAATTCTGAATCCCAAACGTATACGAATTCTCAATCCCAAACGAACCACTAAACCAAACAGTACCTTTTAAGACCACGAGCCGATACTGCATTTCTTAAAATCATAGTATGACCATTAACCATAGGTTTAATGGCAAAAACTATCTCCAATGGTCTCAAAGTATACTGAGGTATATTCGTGGCAAGAGAAAAGAGAAATATATTAATGGGGCAGCATCTCACCAACCCTTAATGACCCAAATTTTGACACATGGTTCTGAAAACAATCAAGTTATGACTTGGTTGTGTAACTCGATGATCAGTGGAGATCAGTGAGGCTATCTCGCTTGCCCACACAAAGAAAGGAAATATGGGATACCGCCCGGAGAACTTACTCCTCGCTTGATAACACTGCTGCCTTGATCCACCTGAAGCAACAACTCCGTGATTTACGACAAGGTAACATGTCGGTGACTGAATATTATAATTCTTTGCTAAAACTGTGGCAGCAACAGGATCTGTTTGAAGTTCACCCTTGGGAATGCCTCAAAGATGCACAATTGCACAAACGAATTGTGGAAGAAGGAAGGATACACGATTTCCTTTTAGGCTTAAATGACGCTTTAGAAGAAATAAGAGGCAGAATCATGGGATCAAGCCTCTACCACAACTCTTTGATGTTGTTAACTTAGTACAGTTCGAAGAAAGTAGAAAACTCTTGAACAAAAGTGGCCCAAGCCAAAATGAAAGCTCATCTCTTGCAGTTAAGGGACCACACTGGGAACAAAAGTGCAACTACTGCAAGAAGAAGGGTCATACTAGAGAAGAATGCTGGAAACTCCATGGAAAACCTTCAAGTGGAATCTCGAACTTTCAAAGTCACATTGTCCCAGCTGAACTAACGGTTGGGAATGATGATCGCTTGAGCAAAGAAGAATTCAGTGTGCTTCGCAGATACTTGAGAAGCAGAATAAGTCAAACTCTATCCCTAGTGTGAATCTGGTACAATCAGAATTTACAAGGGAAGAGGACGATCGGGACTTCTAGAAAAAAGGACTCGAGATTCTTCTGGGCAAGTTCTGCTACTCAATATGGGACCTTTGAGACTCCAAAAAATGAGTACAAGCCCAAACAAAATGTGGGACCTCTGAGACTCAGAAAGGAGTACAAGCCCAAACAAAATAAATGGGACCTCTGAGACTAAAGAAGAGTACAAGCCCAGACAAAAATAAATGGGCCACTGAGACTCAAGAAGTACAAGCCTAAAGATTTTGAAGATTGAAGCGTGCGTAACAAAGTTTGAAGGATTTCGAAGCAAGTCGTCAATGATCGACATATACTCTCAAACTTGAGGGGGAGTGTTAGAATATTAGGGATTATTTAGATTAATCATTATCTTAGATTTTAGATTAATCATTATGTTATTATTATTTGATATTTATTAGGATAAAGATATGGATATATTATATCTTATGATAACATATCTTAATCATTTAGATAAGATTAGATTCTAGGGTTAGTCCTAGGTTTGCCTATATAAAGGCCCCTATGTACTCACTTTTATCTATGGAGTTTAATAGAGAGTATTTTAATTCCTCTAAATTCAACAATACTAAAGTCACTTAAAACTTGCAATTTTCACATTCAAAATAGTTGATCCCTCCCCCACACTTAAACAATGCAGTGTCCTCAATGCAAAACAGTCAAGTAATATGTAGAACTACACAAATCAGTAATATGACAAAGCAAAATAAAAGAGTGAAGGAAGGAATACAACCGAGGTCTACGTGGAGTCACGTAGAGCAGCAGCCTCCACTGTCTGAGTGGAGAATCCATCAAAGAATGGCTTTAAGCGGTGTCCATTGACGGTGAAGCATTTTCCATTTGGCTCCCATTTGATCTTCACAGCTCCATGAGGGAAAACGTCCATGACAACGAAAGGTCCCTCCCATCGAGAGCGGAGCTTTCCAGGCATGAGTTTCAATCGGGAACATAGAGTAGAACTTTTGGCCCACCTCGAAAGTCTCTCTTCATAATAAGTTTGTCATGGGCTGCTTTAGTTCTTTCCTTATAAATTCTAGCATTCTCGTAAGCTTCTCTTCTTAACTCTTCAAGCTCTTGCAATTGCAACTTCCTTTCAATACCGGCATTATCAAGATCGAGATTGCACCTTTTAATTGCCCAGTATGCCTTGTGCTCCACCTCCACTGGCAAATGACAAGCTTTGCCGTAAACAATCTGTATGGAGACATGCCAATGGGACTTTTATATGCTTGTGCGATATGCCCAAAGTGCATCATCGAGCCGTTTACTCCAATACTTCCGGTTGGGTTGCACTGTCTTTTCTAAAATGAGCTTGATTTCTCTATTAGAGAGTTCTGCCTGACCATTCGTCTGAGGGTGGTATGGGGTGGCTACCTTATGCATTACCCCATACTTACCAAGCAAGCTCTGCAGACTCCGATTGCAAAAATGAGTTCCTTGATCGCTAATAATGGCTCTAGGAATGCCGAATCTGCAAAAGATGTGAGAGCGAACAAAGGAAACCACTACAGAAGAGTCATTAGTACGAGTGGGGATTGCCTCAACCCACTTGGACACATAATCCACAAACACAGGATATACAAATAACCAAATGAAGTGGGAAAAGGTCCCATGAAATCAATTCCCCAAACATCAAAGACTTCACAAAATAATAAGGGTTGTTGGGGCATCTCATGTTTCCTAGAAATATTACCCACAAATTGACACCTGGAACACTTCTTACAAAATTCATAGGCGTCACGAAATAGACTTGGTCAAAACAATCCACTTTCCAAAACTTTCCTAGCAGTACGCTTAGCACTAAAATGTCCCCCACATGCAAGAGTATGGCAAAAAGTCAAGACAGACTCAAATTCAACATCAGAATGCATCGCTAATAATTTGATCACTACAAATGTGCCACAAGTAGGGATCATCCCATATATAGAATTTAACATCTCTCTTAAACTTATTCAATTGATGTTTATTCATGTCATCAGGCAAAACAGATGCAACTAGATAATTAGCAATATCAGCATACCAAGGATAGAAACAGCTACCTCACAGAGCCTTTGATCCGAAAGTCATCTAAAGGTAGAGATGTTACCGTCGGTGTTTCAATTCTACTCAAATGATCGCTACCATATTCTCTCGCACCACTCTTATCACGAATCTCCACATCAAACTCTTGTATCAGAAGCACCCACCTAATGAGGCGGGGTTTGGAGTCCAGTTTCTTAAATAAGTACTTGATAGCTGAGTGATCGGTAAACACAGTCACCTTCGTGTGAAGGATATAGGATCGAAATTTCTCTAGCCCAAAGACGATTGCAAATAACTCTTTCTCTGTGGTAGTGTAGTTAGCCTGAGCAGCATCTAAAGTCCTAGATGCATAGGCTATGATATGTTGCTTCTTCTCTATCCTCTAGGCAAGAACGGCACCTAATGCATAGTCAGAAGCATTACACAAGAGCTCGAATGGACAGCTCCAATTAGGTGGCTGAATGATGGGGGTGTAGTGAGTTTCTTCTTTAACTCATCCCATGCATACCTGCAAGCATCATCAAAAACAAAACCCACATCTTTCTGCAATAAACGAGACAATGGCAATGCTGTCTTACTAAAATCCTGGATGAATCTTCTATAAAATCCAGCATGCCCAAGAAAAGAACGTACATCTTTCACACATGAAGGGTATGGAAGAGAGGAAATAATATCAACCTTAGCTTTGTCAACTTCAATACCATCATGTGAAACAACGTGTCCCAAAACAATTCCTTTCTTAACCAGGGGGTAATGATCCTTTCTAGTTACTGAATTCAATCTCCTATAGTCAATACATACTCTCCAACTATTTTGAACTCTAGTCGGAACTAGCTCACCTTCATCATTACGAACAACAGTAATACCAGTTTTCTTGGGTACTACCTGAACTGGACTTACCCAACGGCTGTCAGAAATAGGGTAGATTATACCTGCAGAAAGAAGTTTAGAGACCTCTTTCTTTACCACATCAAGGATCAATGGGTTGAGTCGTCGTTGTAGTATAGTGGTGAGTATTCCCGCCTGTCACGCGGGTGAATCCCCGGAGCCTTGTAGCTTCCCATAGAGAACAATGCAGACCTGATCTCTTCATCACCTGGCACCCTGGCTAGACTAGCTAAAATTACCGGGTCAATAACAGGGAACTGAGAATTTGTGACAATTTCCATATCATTCGACGAATTAGAATAATAAATAGCTTTGAAGTGCCTTAGAACTAATAATTTTAATTCCTTTTCATCATCCACCCAATTCCCATGCTCATCCTTCAGAGAAACAATACGATTCCTCCTACTACGTATTTTGGATTTTAAATGATAGAATTTAGTATTTCTATCACCCTCCATAATCCAAACACTCCTAGACTTTTGAAACCATTTAATTTCTTCCAGTTTCAAAAGCTTCTCGAGCTCCTCTTGAAGTTCACCCTCCAAGTTAATTAAAAATATTAGAGTAAGGGTACCCACTGGCTTTTTAAATACCATCCAATCTACTCATAATATTATGTTTTTTCTGCTCAACCATACCAAAATTTTCCCTATTCCAAGGACCAAGACGTTGCCTAAGAATATCCAGGGAATGATTAAAATCATTGTCATCAGTCCAGGTATTACTAAGAAATTCAACATAATTATCATGAGATATCCACATAGCTTCAAACTTGAAGGGACGGATCCCAGTTCGAGCAACAAAAGAATTCACACATTTCAGGCAAATCGGATTGTGATCAGAAAACCGGGTCCGAGGGAGTACCTGAATAATGCAATCTGAAAATTGGGAAAGGAACGATTGGTTCACAATAGCACGATCCAACCGCTCGAAAAGCCTTCGACCATCCCTCAATCGTGGGCCTCTCCAAGTGAACTTTGGACCAATCGCCCCTAAATCAGACAGGTGACATTGCTGCATTTGACTGGTAAATGAGTGAAGACGCGACCCAATAGGACCACTCCCACCCGTCCTCTCAGATGCCGATGCAATGTCGTTAAAATCCCCCATAACGACCCATGGGTTGGTAATCGAAGAAGCTAAATTCCTCAGCTCCTCCCAAAACAAAAGCTTCTGACTATTCTCAGGAAGAACGTATACCGCCGTTAGGAGAAAGGGAGGAAGACTGTTCCCACTACACCTTAGATGCAAGAATTGCCGATGCCTTATGATAATAGACACATCCAGACAACTCGACTTCTAGGCAACCGCAATACCAGCGGATCTTCCCACGCTTGGCACAAAATCAAACCCGTCGAAGCCTAGGTTTCTCAAACAATGCAGCCGTCCATTCGATTCACACTTAGTTTCAGAGAGCAGAATCATAACAGGGTTATTTTTGGAACACATAAGCTGGATATTTCAGAGCAAATGTAACACCCCAAATTCTGTAGCATAAATCGTGTCGGATGACACCTGTTTTTATAAAAGTCAAACAAAACTTGAGGTGCTACTTCAGAGTACCGCGGAAACGGAGAGCAATGTACTAAAAATTTGGACAATATATGAGTAACCGACATATGACGATGCCGAGCGTACGCTGGTATATTAAAAATTTCTCGAAGGAATAATCATGTGATACAATATACAGAGCTTTGTACAATTACATTTCACAAAAAGTAACTATACAACCTAGACCAAGCCTTGACCAGACTTGGGGCAATGAACCTAACTCGTTAACCGAATGAATGGCCGGGTAAGTGTCTACCATGGGGCCTCACCGACTTATACTACGATCGATTGGCACACCCACGTAGACTAGCATTGCCTTCGGCACCAAACTATTCGAAATAACTTCATTAGACCCATGCCTGACATTTGACTCTGATGATCTTCTTCCCAAGACTTGCCTCGACCGGTGCATTTCTACGACTCTGCCCCTTGGTTCCTCTCTATGGCTCCGTCTATCGGTGCCTTCCCTTTCCCGACATTCGGTCTAGTCATGTTGTTTCTCCCGCTCTCGGTTCTTGGTCCTCCGGACTGAAGCTACAATGAGATCCAATTTACCCCATTGGATCTCGTAACAGTTAACCTTATGCTCAAACAATACAAGATATACAGACAATGATATTCAAGAGCTAATACAACAAGATATCATTTGCATACAATATATGCATGATCATTATGACGACGAACATAAGCACATAGCAATATGTAAGGCCCCACAGTGGTAACAACAACAACGGTCCGCACTATTCACCAAAGGCCACGATACCACTCGTGTCCTCAGCGCTAGGAAAACATAACGGCATTATTATGACATAACCCGTATAAAACTGTCTGTATAACGGTCTATGAACGTATCTTTGACATATATGTATTTAAGCAGCACAAGATTAGTGTTACAGTACGCATCCGTACCTCCGTTGACGATATACGGAAATTCTGGTACGTTTTGACGGAAACTGCACGTTGACGGGCTCCTTCCTCTTCCAGAGCTCCTCTCTCTAACTTCTCTCTAGGAAAGCTCAACTAGAGAGAATGGTTTTGGTGTGAAAAATACAAAGGGAGAGCCTCCTATTTATAGGGAAAATTGGGAGCACTATTCACATCTTGTCTGGCGAATTCTGGACCGTTGGATCGCATTTTTCTTGATAGGCTTCATCTTGGCCTTACACATACCCAAAACCAGCCCTCCCCCCTTTGGTTGGTGATTTGTCACATCAATTAATGTGATGTGATGCTTTTTGCTTTATGAACTTGTACCGATAAAGTTCCCGATCGGTGTCCGAATCGCGTAATCTTAAAAGTCTCAAAATCCGAATTACCATTTTGAAGCCCCTTTCCTTCTCATTAGGAATATCTAATCTAAACTAATTTTTGATTCCTTCCGGGCTCCAAAAGTCATCCAAGTTTACTGAAAGCGTGCGGTTCTAAGAACTTTCTGGGATCATCAATCTCTAGACAAAAATTCACTGATTCCAAATATGTCCAGATAAATTCAAAATCATTTCCAAATGTTGAGTTAGAATTTATTTTCTTCAGATCTTTAAAATGTGACTATCTGCATTTCTCCCTATTTCGTCTTATTAGGAAAATGCTCTACCTACCTCTAATCAACTTCCGGAAAAAGCTAACTGAAGATAAAAATTCACTGATCAATATTTTACTCTGACATTGGAAAGCCTATTCCTGGTACTCTAGGTAGGATCCGTTTCCTATAAGTCTGATCACTATTTACTGTACTTTTATACAACATTACACTTTAAGTTGCAAGGTAAGGCACCATGATATTTTTACCAACTCTTGTCCTTATTTCTTTTTCTTGGCCAAATTTTGGTCAAATCTGGTCCTTTTTATTTTAATTTTAATTTTAATTATTTATTTAATTAATTAATAATATATAAAATAATTATTTTATATAACTTTTTTACAAAATTTCCCTATTGGTCAATTCTTGTATTTAGGCTTAAAAATACCTAAACTCAACTATTTTTCTCCAAAATTTCCAATTAATTAGTAAACATGTTTTTTACTAATTTTGAACCATAAACCACTAATTTTAGGATTTTATATAATTATTCATGAATTTCCTTTGCTTATGCTTAAGTAATTAGCAAATAATTACCTAATTACTTTATTATCACTTGTTGATAATTTTCTTAATTAAGATAACCCTTTATCTTCAAACTTTTGCATTGACATTTGTATTTTATGTCCCATGCATTAGTTCATAATTCACGGGGGCATTTTTGTCATTATAATACTTTTTAACTTTTCCCCTTTATTTTTCTAAGGTAGTAATTTAATAAATTACCTAAATTAGGGACAATATACTTCCTTATTTCAAATGAATATTTTCTTGCCTCTTTATAATTTTCACAGGGTATTACATAACCCGTAAATGCATTTAGGGACCTAATTGCACATTCTTAAACGTTTTAGGGACCTATTTGCACATTATCTAATTTCAGGAGTAATTACCCTAAAAATTCACCACAAGGTCTTGGAGACCATATATTCACCTATTTCCAATAGGCAATATTTGTTCAATATGATACTTATCATAAATGAGATTTTCAGGGTATTACAGCAAATTCCACCCACATGCACCCCTAACATTCCAATAGTTAATATTATCCATTGGCCAAAAGCAAAGGTAAATGGGCTAAGCCCCAGCTCAACATAGATATTCCCTTCATTCCTCATCGGCGCCACCGTATCAGCTTTCCCGGAGGACTCTTCCCCACCCTTAGCCTCAAGACCACTCTCTGATTTCTCATCACCACCACCAACTTTACAACTATCAGCATGATGCCCATAAATTCCACACTTGATACAGAGTGAGTGTAGCCCTTCATTCAACAACGTACTCCTTACCATCAAGGGTAAAGCCAGGCATCAGTTGTTTGCCTAAATCAACTAGGACACAAATTCGGGCATAATGCCCTCTGAGCTGGCCAGACGTATTAAGGTCTATCTTAATTGTTTCTCCTATTCTATTGCCAATCCAAGTGAGAGCCTCCCTATCATAGTATTCCAATGACATATTAGACATTTTAACCCAGACAACAACCTTATCAATGGTGGCTTGTTTTGGATGAAACAAGGGCTCCCGTGGCCTCACGATTAGATAGTGATCAAACACCATCCAAGGCCCTCCAGTCAAGGCATTAAGGTAGTCCTCTTTGTTCGTGAGTTTAACCACAAAGAAAATGTTTCCAATATTGATCAACCTAATCACACCACGTTTAGCCCACAGTTGTTGTAGGATGGACAACAGTAGTTTATAACCAATACTCTTCCCAAGTAACTTCACTATCACAACATTCTTCCAAGCTTTATGCAAATGTTTTTTCATTCTCTCGGAGAAAGAGAACGTCGGGAAATTCCTATTCATTTCCTCCGAGATTACACACAAAGGTTCAGAATCTTCCTTATGACTCAGACTGCTCATCACTAGCATCCACGAGTACTTCATCATTAGCCCTCTCCACATTCTTATCCTTACTAATTCCCTGAAGCTTCTCAGAGAAAGTCTGCCCACCTTTCCATGCGGCTTGAACAGTCACTCTGGGCAGATGCCCACTCATCACTAGCATGGGGGAATACTCCATTTTTTATTTTCTTTTTGCTAATCACAATCGCCATTTTTTTTTAGTATATGTGTTGACTGTTTTTTTTTTTGTTGGTAAATATGTGTTGACTGTTGAGTTTGTCTTTTGTGTGTGTATTTATGGATATCATGGTATGGGCTTCCCAAAAAGCCACACATTTTTTCTGATCTTGTTCATTATAGTGCTAATTGGTGAAGTTATTGCACCACTTTGTTCTCAAAATTTTAATCAAGCTCACAGATTTTGGTTGGCCAACCTGCCCTAACATCTTGACCACTGGTCCCTACACTTCAGTATTTTGAATTTGGAAGGCAGGCATGGAACCTGATAAAGAGTTGGTGATCAAAATTCCAACTTTGTGTAACTAAAGGCAAATCTTATACCCCTAGACCAAGTTGTCTTTGGCAAAATCATGATGTTATTGTACGTTATGTCTTCTAGATATTCCTCTCATCTTTGTTACAGGAATTTCTTAATTATGTTTTGTATAAATTAAAAAATTAAGTTAAATTTTAAATTTTTATGATTTTTTTTTTTTTTCGAAATTACCCACAAGCAAGTTTAAAAAAAATCCCACTCTATCAAGTATAGATGGAGTTGTACTTATTTGACCCAGTTGTGAATAAGTTATTCAGTTTTGAAAAATATTTTATACTAACAATTATGTGAAAGGATTTAAGTTGACAAAAGTTGTTCCAGTTAGTAAATAACTGTAATGAATTCACATATCATATATATATATATATATATATGGATTTATCGTTTGTCATGTCACTTGACATAAGATTATGTCAAGTGAGCCCAAAACTACGTCGTTTTGGGAGTTAAGGAAATTAATGAAGGGTATTTTTGTATTTTTGTTTTATAATTTATTATATGAGTTTTACTAAAAGATCTTTCATTAATTCCTCTGACCCAAAACTACGTCGTTTTGAGAGTTCATTAATTCCTCTAATCTCAAAACGACGTAGTTTTGGAGTGACTTGACAAACAATAACCTTATGTCAAGTGACATGACAAACAATAACCCCTATATATATATTATTTTTTGAGCTGAAAGGCGTGCGTAAACTTTGGCATAAGACACGAAAACATACAGAATTTCCCCCCGGCCCCCGCCTTTCCAAACGTTTTATCAAGACACGATTCTAGACTCCTCAATACTAATCTTAGAAACTTTCTGAGTATATATTATAGATGCAATGAACCATACCATCCACGTTAATAGAATTAACTTTTCAAATGTGCCAAAGTTTATGTGGACTTTAACACTTTTAAAAACGGTGTCAGATGCCCTTGACATAAAACATTATTAAAGTTACACATTCACCCTATAGTTTGTCATAGGATATTGCCGCTTTCTTTTTTAAAAAAAAAAAATTAACCTAGTTCATTTGAGTTGTCAGTCGTTCAAAAATATATCGAGTCTAAGGGTAAAGTAAATAAATGGTTTCAATAAATTAAGGTGTTCTGTCATAGAACATAAATCTCTAACCCTAGGTGGGCTAGGATGTGGATGTAGGATCAAATAGCTCTCCCCCAAGTATCCATGGATGAGATACCCGAGAGGATCTGCGATCACAAAGCAAAGGGACTTGACCTAGGTGCGATACCTAGGGCCTACGTACCCTGAGGAGGGATCAAAGTCCACGTAGTTCGATGATACTAGAGGCGTTTAGCCAAGGGGGTGGTGTGTGTGCTCTGTGTGCAGTATATGCAATTGAGAGAGAGCTCAGAATATGATGTGTACCTTTAGGGTTTAACTCCTATTTATAGAGTGTAACTTAGGTGGAATCGTATCGGCCTCATTAATATGATTGATTTGAGATCAGATCATATCGGTCTCCTTAACCTCGTAGGCATATCCCAACAACCATATCGGCCTCTTTACTATGATTGATATGATTGGATCCTCCTTTATGACAAAGCAGATCCCGATATGCAATATGCTCCTTGTTGGGCCATATATGGGATATGGGCCTAATATTTTATTCCATAACAGTTGCCTCCAAGCTCGGTAGTTCAGGTCTCTGAACTGCCGAGATTAATTGACTGCTTTCCGAGATCCCCTGAATTCGTCTTTGCTTTCGTAGCAATTTTCCCGAGCTAATTGTCTAGTTTATATTCCTGCATTTAATAACATGTAAGCAAATCATAATAAATGGAAAATACTTACTGTTTGTGCAAATCGTTCAACGTGCTCATTTCGGATACTTGTCCGAGCTTGCCTTAAACTTGTTGGTTTGCATTAATGTCGGTTATTGATAGCACGCTCTTCCATTCAACAAATCGTTGTCTACTCTGTTGCCCCCCAGCCTGGTAGTTCAGGTTTCTGAGCTGCCAGGATATGCTACTTTCCAAATCCGGACAAGGTGTTCGTCATTGTTGGGATTCCGTTCGTGCTTAACCGGGATCCTCGATTTTAAACTAGATTCAGTTTAAATCGGGTCCGCCTTCTATCTTTGTTTCCTGCAAAACCTTAACAGAACTTATCTCGGTTTTACCGTGTCCCAAATGAAGCATGTTTTAACCGTTATTTCTAAGGATCCCGGATTTTAACCAGATTAAGTTAAGCCGGGGTCCGCCTTCATCCCTTTCGTAAGGACGAACTCCACAATCTATCCGAGATCCAATTAAGGAGCGTGGATTTAATTGTATAAAACAGACTTGACATGATTTTTGAAGACGGGTTTCTTTACCATGACTTCATACATGTTTAGACTTGACATGATTTTCGAAGACGGGTTTCTTTACCATAACTTCATACATGTTTAGATTTGACATGATTTTCGAAGACGGGTTTCTTTACTCAGAATTCATACATGTTTAATTTGAACATGATTTTCAGAACCGGGTTTATGCACCTCAGATTCACGCATGAATATAAATTAGATATGATTTTCAAAGACGGGTTTCTTTACCATGACTTCATACATGTTTAGATTTGACATGATTTTCGAAGACGGGTTTCTGTACCTCGGATTCCTACATGTTTAGCTTTGACATGATTTTTGAAGACGGGTTTCTTTACTCAGAATTCATACATGTTTAATTTGAACATGATTTTGGAACCGGGTTTATGTACCTCATACTCCTACATGTTTAATCTGGACATGATTTTTGAAAACGAGTTTCTTTACCTGAATTCATACATGTTTAACTTGAACATGATTTTCGAACCGGGTTTATTTACCTCATACTCCTACATGTTTAAACTGGACATGATTTTCGAAGACGGGTTTGGTTACCTCGGATTTATGCACTCCCTCTTTTCTTCTTTCTTGCAAAACTTAGCATGAAATATGCAATGAACAATTACATATAAATAAACAAGATTTGAAAGAATATTCGAGAACGCTATCATTACCATGGTAGTGAAAACGTAGATTTTACCTGAAAACGGAAGGAGAATGAAAAATCGTAAAACGTAAAATCGTAACGTAGTAAAAACGTAAAAAAGTCGTAAAAACACAAAAGCGTTTGGAAAATTAGTAAAATCGTTTTAATGAAAAAAAATCGTAAAAACGTAAAATCGCAGTGATAAAACGAGTTTTTAACTGCCATGATCATTATAGAATATACTTTTTGCCCATTCTACACTTCTTTTTGGGGTAACGGCCTAAAACCATCTCAAGAAGAAGGCATGTTTTTTTTTTTTTGCCAACAAGAAAGAGATATGGTCCTGGTATTAGAATTGACTTCTCATTTTGGATTCAGAGGCATCACCGCATGAGATTGCGATTAATATTCATCCTTAATTCAGCTGGCAAGGGTCATACATTCTCATCAAAGGGAAAAGGTTTGATTCTAGAGTTGGTCAAGATGCTTGGAAAGACATCCTAACTCCTGAGTACTTAGGTTTATGCTTGAGAGTAATAGACGGCTCGCCCAGCCCAACATTGATTTCATCTAGGAGGAAGGGAGATTACGTTCTGCACTTGGATCGTGGGTGAGTCCAACCCCTTTTCTAAAATTTCAGTATATATTAAAAAAGATTAAACCAACCAGCTTTCAATTATTAAAAAAAAATTGGGTAAGGGACAATTTAGTCATAGTCATTATCTCTATTAGTTTTCATGGTTTGTGAAATCAGACTGGACCGGCCGGTTCAGTCCGGAAACCGGTCAACCGTCCGTGAAACCGGTCCGGTTTAGGGTTAAACTCGGTCTGACCCGGTCAAACAATTTTTTTTTTGAAATTTTGCCTCACACTACCTTTTATTTCTTCAGGTGAAACCGTGAAAGAGCTTTGTTCATCTCGAGTCTAGCAATCCTCCCATACATTCTGGTGTTAAAAATGATTCAGCTTGAGAATATTTTGTCATCATATACTTGTTTTTGATATTTTGCTACCATGAATATATTGTCTCAAATTTAGGTTGTAAAGAAAATTGTTAGGAATATCTGAATATGTTACAAGTATTGAAGTATATGGTTATTTTGCTACTAATCTAAAATATTGAAATGATATATAGTATGTCAAATTTGGGTTGGTGTGATGAGAAATTAATTATTTTCCAATTTTTTCCAATACCCCGACCGGTTCAGTGACCGGTCCGGGTTTCAGAACCTTGGTTTTAACAGCTAGTTGATTAAATATGTTGAGCTGACAGTTTACATGTCATCTAAGTCATATTTGTTATGGTGTAAATTTTCCCCGAAAATCCATATATGAACTAATTCATTTTTTTAAAAGTTGGATTTAAAATTTTCGGGGTAAATTTATAACTTAATAAAAAGGATGTGGATGATATTGGACAGCCAGCTCATTATATTTGGTTAACTAATTGTTAAAATTAATTATGATATCGGTTAAGGTAAAGTTACTCCATTTTGACACTTTCAGAGCAAAATTAGCCCCAAAAAAATGTGTTCTGTGTGTTTTTATTTCATATTGAAAATTATAAATTATAAATTATTGTTTTTCAGTTAATTCTATTATGAAAAATTATACTCTACTTAGTTGTATAATATTCTTATAAAAATGCATGAAAATATTGAGCGAATTAAAAGAGTGGTATTACATAACATAATTACATTATATCATTAAATATCGA
Organism: Acacia pycnantha; assembly: GCA_025563575.1. Lineage (NCBI taxonomy): Eukaryota > Viridiplantae > Streptophyta > Magnoliopsida > Fabales > Fabaceae > Acacia > Acacia pycnantha. Next base: position 488,425 of record JAMWYP010000341.1, on the reverse strand, counting down.
GCGAATTAAACTTTTTTTTATGTAAACAAGAATAATAATTTAAATAACACTATATCATTGAATATGTAAAAAATGGGAAAATGATAGAAAAATACTACTTGAACTTTAAAATCTTTTTGACAACAATAGTAATGGCATTAAGCCGTTAACAATAACAATAAAGTAATTGACAACTTGTTTTATTGGAAAATCACTTATTTAAAATTTTAAATATTGGAGAACTTAATATTCTTTCTACTTGGGATTAACCATAACAATAAAGTAACTAATAAAAAAAAGACACATATGATCTTTTTAAATATGGGAAAACTTAATATTCTTCTATTTGCAATCTTATTTGGGTATTGTCTGGCATTAAATTTGCACACCTATATGACCACATTAATTTTGCTGTACGATTTTAGTTTAGTGATTTGTTAACATTTATTATTTATAAATGATAAAAATATAAATAAACGTATGATAAAAAATTCTAGATTTGTATTATGTGAACGATTAGGCTGCCATAAAAATATAAATAAATTTATCATAAAAATTCTAGATTTGTATTCTCCACATGAATCTCACCATAAATTTCTCCGTGTTTATTTTGATTTTGTTCCTTCTTTGGCCTTTCAATTTAGAAAAATATATTTTTTTATTCTATTTAAAACAGTCCAAATTAAAAACGCCCATAGAAATAGCTTGATGAGGTCAATTGTTATTACCAATGCAAGGATCAAGAGTCAAGACAGTTGGTTACAGTTCATAGAAAAATTACATCCAGTCTTGTAAAGTTTACTTTCATTTGAGGCCAGTCATATTACTTTCTATTAATTTCTAAATTAAATTATATTAATTTTTCTTAAACTTTAAACTATATATAAACAATTCCATTAAACTTTCAAATTTAATAATAAACCTCTTTAAATTTAATACTTATTCAAATAGTACCTCATAACCACTATGGACGAAGAGCAAGTGAGATCTTATAGTAAGGGTATACGAGCAAGATCTTTGTTTTTTTTTTTAATAGTATACGAACAAGATCTTATCTTAAGAATTGAATGTAATAGTAGTTTTATACTTTATTAAACTTTATTTTAATAGTCATTGTCAATTTTTTTTAATTATGATAAATTAGTTAAAAGCGTTTTATATTTAGAATAAAAAAGATATTATGGTGACATGATATATATAAAAATATATATAAAAGATAAAAACATTAAAAGACCATACTTATATATCAAATATTTTATATTCATTACATTAAATTCTCTAATTACATATGACAATTGTCTTATTTTTTTCATATATGTTTATAGTTAAATGATAATAATTTAAAAATCGAACGTAATTGAATAACTTGATAAAATCGATATAAGAAACTTAAATTAAATATTTTTTAATATAAAAAAAGCTCTGGAAGCAAAGAACTAAAGATGGATATTTTTTTTTTTTGTTACAAAAATTGGATATATTTGTACAGTGAGAATAGAAGCTGTTTTTTTTTTTTTTTTTGGTTTTGCATATACCATAAATTTGATAAAAACCTAACCTAACAAAAAATGAAAAAGAAAGAAAAAATCGAATCGTCCTTTTTGGAATTAAATAATTAATATTTAATGAATTCTTAACTCACCGACCGTGCATGTACACACAAAAACACCGCTAAATTACGCCCAGCCGGGTCACCCAGTCACCTACGTTATGCACAATTAAGGAATTGCATGTTACAAGAAATTCGATCCTTCGTAAAACATCCCTTGGATGTGGGCCCCACACGTCATTAACGCACGAGGTTCTCTCTCTCCAGACTCCACCGAACCATTCCGTTTATTTCCTTACTCGCTCTCTGCTTCCTCTATTTCCGATTTTCCGCCGCCTGGTTGTCCAACTTTATTCACTCCCCAAGACGAAAGAAGTCGGTTCTTTTTCACTCTTTCTCTCCCAAAATTCTGTTTTTTCTCATCGGATTGAATGTTGTGATTAGCGTGCGTCGTCTTTCATCCCCATAGAATTCCTCTGTTTTCTTAGCGTCCCACCAGAGCTGAATTAAGTTTCATCCTTTTTTTTCAGTTTTCTTGCAGTTTCTGGGTTGGTTTTAACGGGAGGATTAGTTAACAGAAATCTTGAAAATTGGATAAACCGTTCAAGAATCCTTTGTAGGTTTGTCTTCCTCGTGACTCCCCAGAAGGACGACTCTGTTTCTCTGTTTTCTTGAACTTTCTGGGCTGATTTTCTCGGAAAAGGAAAACGAAAAACAATGAAGAAACTCCACTCGAGTTTCAGGATTTCTTTCTTATATCGTTTCCTTTTGATTCTTTCCATGTTCTTGTTGGCTAAGTCTCAGGACGCAGCGGTTATGGCCATTCTCAAGAACTCCATCAAGGGGTCGGGTTCGCTCCAATGGTCCGACCTGGATGTCTGCAAATGGGCTCACATTCAATGCAATTCTGCGAAAAGGATCACCGCAATTCAGATTGGGAACTTGAACCTGCAAGGCTCTCTGCCAAAGGAACTCTCTCAGCTCACAGAATTACAGCGTTTCGAGTGCCAATCCAACAGTCTTTCAGGGGCATTTCCGTCATTAGCCAGTTCCCTACAATACCTTTACATTTCAGACAACGGGTTCACCTCTATGCCTTCAGACTTCTTCAAGGGCATGTCGATGTTAGAAGAGATAAAAATCGACAATAATCCTTTTCCTCGATGGCGAATTCTAGACATACTCAAAGACTGCCTAGCATTAAAAACATTATCGGCGCAAAATGTTTCTTTTGACGGAGAAATTCCTGATTTTTTCGGCAAAGATGGTCCATTTCCTGGTCTGACTAGATTGACTCTGTGTTTCAATCAACTCATAGGTGGGTTACCTTCGAGCTTCTCAGGTAGTTTAATAGAGATACTATGGGTGAATGGACAAAAGAGTAATTCTAAACTTAATGGCACACTTGCGGTGTTACAGAACATGACTTCATTGAAGCAGATTTGGGCTCATGGTAATTCCTTCACTGGTCCGATCCCTGACCTGTCGCACCATGATCAACTATTTGATGTGAGTTTGAGGGATAACCAGTTAACTGGTGTTGTTCCGTCGTCTCTTATGGCTCTTGCTAGTTTGCAAGTCGTGAATTTAACTAACAACTATCTTCAAGGACCCATGCCTGCGTTTAATTCAGGAGTACGTGCGGATATAGAGGGAATAAATCAGTTTTGCACGACCAAGCCTGGTCAGCCATGTAGTTCTTTGGTAAATGCTTTATTGTCTGTGGTTGAACCTTTGGGTTATCCATTGAAGTTTGCTCAAAGTTGGAAGGGCAATGATCCTTGTGCTGGGAACTGGTTAGGGATTGCTTGTGCAGGTGGAAATATTACTGTTGTGAATTTTCAGAACATGGGCCTTTCTGGGACTGTTTCTCCTACATTTTCCAGACTCACATCAGTAAAAAAGTTGCTTCTTGCTAACAATAATCTCACTAGTACTGTACCTCAGGAGCTTACAAGTATGCCTCATTTGGAGGAGCTGGATATTTCAAATAATCATATATATGGTGTGTTGCCAACATTTCGGAATGGTGTGATTGTTAAATCAGGTGGGAATCCTGATATTGGCAAGGATAAGCCTTCTTCTCCGCCGGGACCTGACTCAAATAATACTTCAGGTAATGGGAAGAAACAGAATTCAAGAATCATCATTGTTGTTGTTGTGGTGGTGGGGGTTGTCGTTCTAATTGGTGTGCTAGTTTGGGGAGGTATCTGGTTTAACAGAAAAAAGAAGCATTCAAGCAAAATTCAAGTTCCGAATGGCATAATGATACATCCTCAGCGTTCTGGATATAGGAATCACTTGAAAATCAGTGTTGTAGGAGCTGGTTCTGATGCTAATAATGGACATATTACCAGCACTAGTAATGCAGCTGGTGATGTTCATGTGGTGGAAGCTGGTGGTATGGTGATTTCAATTCAAGTTTTAAGAGAAGCTACCAACAATTTCAGTAGAGAGAGAATACTGGGGAAGGGCGGTTTCGGCACCGTGTACTTGGGCGAATTGCATGACGGGACAAAGATCGCGGTGAAGAGGATGGAATCTGGAGTGGAGGGTGAGAAGGGGCTGAGTGAATTCAAAGCTGAAATCAATGTACTCACTAGGGTTCGTCATAAGCATTTGGTTGTTCTCATGGGGTATTGCTTAGATGAAAATGAGAGGCTTCTTGTGTATGAGTACATGCCTCAGGGGACTCTAAGTAGACATTTGTTCAACTGGAAAGATGAAGAGTTGAGGCCACTGGAATGGACAAGGAGACTTATCATTGCCTTGGATGTTGCTAGAGGAGTTGAGTATCTTCATGGTTTGGCCCAACAAATTTTCATTCATAGGGATCTCAAACCATCAAACATCCTTCTTGGCGATGATATGCGAGCTAAAGTGTCCGACTTTGGATTGGTTCGCCTCGCCCCAGAAGGAAAAGCCTCATTCGAAACGAGACTTGCTGGAACTTTTGGCTATTTGGCACCAGAATATGCAGGTATGTTGCCGACAGTGGCTTCTCTCTATGCAGATTGATGGCAAATGTAATATGTTTCTTAGTTTTACTGAGCCTAATGTTTTAAATCTTTCTCCTGCATGGATAATGTTGGATATGTGGGTTTTAGTCTACTGAAAAAGCCATCTTAAAAACATACATTGCATTTGAAAAATGTGTGACATGGTTTCATATTGTTGCTTATGCCTTGCATATATTATAAAAACAAGTCACTTGGACAATGAACTGAATTGTGATTTTTTTTCTTTTCATGAATGATGGGGGCAGTAACTGGGCGAGTAACGACGAAGGTTGATGTGTATAGTTTTGGAGTGATTCTTATGGAGATGATAAGTGGGAGGAAAGCACTTGATGACAGCCAAGCTGAAGAGAATGTCCACCTGGCCACATGGTTCCGAAGAATGATGCTGAACAAGGACACGTTCCGAAAGGCCATTGATCCACAAATAGATGCCAATGAGGAAACCCTAGCCAGTATCAAGACAGTGGCAGAGTTGGCCGGCCATTGCTGCGCGAGGGACCCTTATCAGAGGCCGGACATGTGCATCGCCGTGAACGTGCTAGCGCCTCTCGTGGAGGTCTGGAAGCCTGCAGAAGCAAGTTCTTCTAATGACATTGGTGGGATTGATCTTGATATGGACCTTCCTCAAGCTCTTAAAAAATGGCAGGCTTTTGAAGGAATGAGCTATACCACCACCATCGCCACCAGGGATGCTACTTCTTCATCCTTGATTTCCAGTGCAGATAGTACACAGTCAAGTATACCTCCAAGGCCATTTGGACTTGGAGCTTCTTTCACTTCTTCAGATGGAAGATGAACAAGTTTGGATAGACAATTTATCCTCCTCTTCAAAACCCAAGACTAGCCTCAAGCCCTCAAGTCTGAGTTTTATGATTTTAGGAGCAAAGAAAAAAAACTTCCTGCTGTTTTTAGAGGTTTTGGCATACAAGAAATTTAGGGATGATGTGAAAAGTTGGTTCTTAGTGATTTTTTTTTTCCCTTGGTGACATGTCTGTAGTGATTTTCGTATGGGTTTGAATGGGAAAAAATTCTTCAATTAGTGTTGGAAAATAGATCTAAAGTAGCATCAAAAATTTTTGGAAAAATTAAATAAATTATTTTGAAGTATTTATATATATGATTTTTTCTTCAAATTAATCCATCTGACATATAAATTAATAGATTATAATTTAATAGTACATAATATATATTATGATTAAGTAATATATTTAAATTTTTTAATAAATCAATTGGTTCTTATATTTATCACACTTTTATTTTTGTTGATGATAAAAATCATTTAAATCTAATGGGAGCCAGGAATGCATAGTCCCCAGAGGGTGGCTGACTGTGTTTCAGGAGCGAAGAATGTGTGGACTCGTCTGATGTGGGCATGAAAGATGGACACGTGGTGGGAAAGGAATGATTGATGATGGGATGTGCTTTTGGTTTTGGTGGAGACAATAATAATATTGGGAATAAACTGAGATATGAAAATGAGGGATTATTCTTGCCTTCATTCACCATTACTTATATTCCTTATCCTTCACTTCCTGTCCAATCTAAATCAGACTTTGGCCTTATCTCCCACGTCACTCCACACACCAACAGATTCTGTTTTATGTTATGTTATGATATGAATGCTCATTGCATTATTAAAATTAAAATATTTATGGTAGCATATCTCTTGCTAGTAATTTCATGGTCAAATTAGTCCTTATAGGGAAGTAGCTGAGATCCTCTGTGCTTCCCAATCTTTACCATCCACTTCTTTGATACTGTGTTGTTTTGACGCAAAAGGGAAGTTGGTTCCTCTTTTTTTTTTTTAAGAAAAAATATGGGTACTAAAAAGATACTTTAGGATACTGACCGGTATTGAAAAAATACTGACTGGTACTTCATGATCTTAAAAAATTATTTTAGGATGTTGAAAAAATATTTCAGGGTACTGACTGGTACTAAAAAGATACTTCAGGATAATGACTGGTACTAAAAAAAATACTTATGATATATATTTATCTTAAAATAATTTTTCAAGATCATAAAGTATTTTTTAGTACCAGCCAGTATCCCCCGTTAGTATTCTGAAGTATTTTTTTAATACCAGTCAGTATCCTAAAATATTTTTTCAATATTTTAAAATAATTTTTCAAGATCATGAAGTATTTTTTCTGTATCTGTCAGTATCCTAAAGTATCTTTTTATAGTACCCAGATTTTTTTTGTTACAAAAAAAGAAAAGAAAAGAGGAACCAACTCCCATTTTGCGTCAAAACGATGCAGCATCAAAGAAGTGGATGGCAGAGGTTGGGAAGCGCAGAAGACCTCAGCCGCTTCTATCCTTATAGACGGTTTAGTGCTTTGATATAGTGATTTGAGCTTTTAAAAATAGTTTCTCAATCATGATTTACTGTATATTAGATAAGTATGTTACAAGAGTTTTGTCTCGATTTACGTAAATAAGAACTTTTAAAAACCCTAATCGTGATTGCAAACAAGCACATGGTGTTTTGGTTAGATACTACTCCCTCTAGTCCTTATTATAGACACCAACTAACAAGTGTATTTGATCCTTTTTATAAGATATTTGTTTATTCCCAAGGAGTATTAATTATTATTTTTTCCATATATGCCCATAATTAATAAGGGTAGTGGGTGAGAGTAATAATAATATGATATTAGAGTTTAATGCAATTAGTAGGTGTGATATTTAAAATTACTTAAATTTTAGGACAACTTTATTGACTTTAACTGTTTTTATTGATTTATGAGAATTGTTAGTTGGTGCTTTATAATAAGGATCAGAGGGTGTAACACCCCAAATCCAACACCCAAAAACTTGGCCAAAATATTTGAAATATCTTCAACAAGGATAATCAACATCCTTAACATTAAATTACATAACTAAATCAAACCAAGATCCATTTTAAAGTCAACATAAATTCCCAAAAATTTTCATAATAAAATTACAAAGCGAAAGTCTTAGGGTTATGACAAATAAAAATATCATAATATAAGCTATAGGAATACAAAAGAGCTTTCAAAGCTCACTCCATAGGTGCCTTCTCTTGCTTCCTACTAGAACATTCACTTGAAAAATGTTAATATAGGATGAAATTCCACGTCTCAGTAACTACTGAAAATTTCTACCGCACATAAGCAAATTACATATGACAAAAAGCAGGAGCTGATTATATATATATATTTGAATATACCATAATTTTTCATACAAAAATTCTTTTGCAAAAGTAATCAACATTTTGTCACTCCGTGAACTACACAATTATACAATATGCAGTATGCAGCCTCCCTTATATCACCGTCCACCCTTGTACCGCTGACTGGAGCCATAGGCTAACACAAGTCCAATAGAAACTCATTCATTTGACTGGATGGTTTCAAGCTCACCAAAACTTAAGTTACACCCAGCTAAAGATATAAAGCTTAAGTCTAAACTATGGTTCCCCTCCTTAAAAACACAACTAATGAGGTGTCATATGTCCCACAGCTCCAATGCAATCCCAACCAGAGGAAAACATGGAAGAAGGGGCCTTGACAAGTACCATCCACTGTGTGCCGAGTGATCGCATAAAGAAATCTTATCATTCAAATTCCTCCTTACTCCAACCCATCACAAATACAGCCGTCATGATAATTATATAAAAATAGAATATATTAAAACAAGCTTCCATTTATATAAAATATTATCATCAGGTAAACCAAACATCTCATAAAAACTATAACAGACCAATCTGTTATTCTTGAAATTCGAAGGACTAAACTGTAATTTATGTAATTCGAGGGCAAAATCGTAATTTTTGCTGGGCACAAAGCTGTAATATTCAGTTTTTATTATAATAATATTATAATACATGTACATATAATTCAATCAAAAAAAAATATAATTTATAATCATACACAATTCACAAGTATATAGAAGAATATTCAGAGTTATCTGTTATATCCTAACTTACAGATAATCTTCAAAGGTTACTATAAATCTCTTGATGAGAGTCTTCTAACACCCCAAATAATCTTTTCTATACTATTTCTCCCTCTCTCTTTCTCTCACGCTTTCCTCAGGCCGAATGATGAAAGTGTGTGTTTGTGTATTGAGGTGGGGGATATTTATAAGAAAAATCCCTCACCGCTTTTAAATTAAGCGGGAACGCCCCCCTGTCTAAATGGGGCGCTAATTGTGGGCCCTTGGATCAAGATTTCGACGGCCACGATTAGAGGACAATAAGGGATGATGAGAAAGGGGCATGTGAGAGAAACCGGACCCCAATCTTCCTCAGCCTTAGCTTTGCACCCCTGGACCTTTTATGTTCTTCATAAGCATGCATCTGAAATTTCTTATACACGTGGAACTTTAATTTCCTATCATGGCGTATGATGCTTCCAGTGTTGTGTAGCTCATGAAGCCCATACTACTAATAGGGAGCAGATATTTTGTCCATCACTCTCTGCCCATCCCTCCCTATCTTTGATCCTGACCGTCGAAATCTTGATTCAATGGTTTAGAACAATTTTTTAAAACACCGCATGTGGTTTTTAAAAAAATTATTCTAGGCCCTTGGATCAAAATTTCGACAGCTAGGATTTAGAGATGATGAGAGATGGACAAAAAGCAGATAATGAGAGGAACCAGACTCCTACTAATACTGAATTTGTGGTTTTGTGTTCAGAAAACTCCACTAGTAAAAACTTGAAAATGAGTATTCATTGCCAGTTTGCCACTACAAAATCTGATGGTCATTGCTTCATCATTTATCTGCAATTTATTTGGAGGAGAAGTCGTGTACCATCTTGAAATTGCTGGAGACATATTTCACAGATTGTATTCCCTTTCTTATTGCACCATCTCTGTATGCAATATCTCGAATCAATCTTAACAGCTCCAGCACAAGCACAGGAAGCTTCAAAACCTTTTGAGCTCTCAAATTCTTCTTCATGACACATATTCTGCCTTTGATGAAGTTTCTTCATTCCCCTATTGACATGTCAATGTTCATGTCCTGACCATTTTCTCCTGGGTGTTTTTTTTTTAAGCTCTCAACAGGACAACCCAATAGCTGCAAATATTTCCCTCACCAAAGGACTAAAAATAGCTCTGGCCTTGTTCTTCATATCACTGAGCCTGGCTTCAATATGCTTGTACAAACACCAGAGTCATGACCTTGAAGGAAGAGCTTTCTTCTTCTACCCCAAGCCTAAGACTCTAAACTTACGAAGATGGTACTCCGGCGGTAAGTTTCGGGCCTCGATGACAAGGAATGGAAGCTAACCGGTGGATTTTCAAGAATCTTGACAAAAACCTCTTCTTTCTCTCTCTTTCCAACAAAAATTAAATGAGTAAAATTTAAAAAAGTCATTAATAATCTCTCAGTGAACCTACCTTTAAGACCAAAAATTTAAGGACCAAAATGGTATTTAATATTCACTTTACTAGTATGCCACAAGAGTACAAAATCTACACAGAAGCCTAAAATTATATTTACAAAATCTACCCCTTCTCACTCTGCCATATAAATAGGATTTGATCAGTATAATTTTTTAAGGTGATCCTATCCTATTTATAAGATACATTTAAAGATGTCTGAAATTTTAATAAACTATATATGTCACTTTTTACCCTTGTTAATTGTGTGTTATATCACCGGCTTAACCCCTCCTCTTCTCCTTTTTTAACCATTAGATCAACATTTGAATGTTTTAGATTTAATCTTTTATAAAATTATTATTAAAATGTTAAATTATAAAATAAAAATAATTAATCGTATACAAATTGCTGAATTTTGGTATGAATAATTTAATACTACAGTAAATAAAATAAAAATAATATTTTGTATAAAGATAAATCTGAACATTCAAATGTTGAGACAATTGTTAGTAAAAGAAGAGTAGTGGAGAGAATGGAAAAGAAAGATGAGGGGTTCGAAACGGTTATCTCAATTTCATTATCTCTTACATAAACCTCTTTTTCATACTATCTCATTTACTTATTCCCTCATTCAATTGGGGTGTTTTAGTTTGGAAAACAAAATACATAGTAAACATTTTTACATGTATACATTGCCTTTAACCAATTTTTTATCTATGTAATTTGGTTGTTCCTATATATAAGATATATAGGATTGGATGGATTATTTGCTAAGTTTAAAAACAAAAAAACAAGGCACACCCGTGGACATAAGCTAGGCAGGGCCAGGAAAGCCGTTTCCGTCAGAATCTCAAACTTTAAAAAAGTCTTTCGATCAAGTTTGCCACAAAAAAACAAGCTTAATCATTGGCTCTTTTTTTTTTTCTGGGGAGACAAACGGTCCCCATCAAAAATATAAGAAATACATGCACTTCGTCCCTACTTACTTCCGTGAAGTTGAAAAAATAAACAATATAGTACAATATAGAACTTGTCCCTTTATTTGTATTTATCATTATGTGGCTATGTCCTAGAAAATCTTATCACAAATTCACAATGGGCCCTCTCTCGTCAAAGACTGAAGGAATTCATTGGTGTGAGTTGGAAAATCAAGTCATACATTGGACCATCGAAACTTCAAGGAATCTAGAGACGTAACGGCACCTATGAAGATGAACATGTGACGTTCTTAGTCTCTGATATATGTGTGTGTGGTTAATTTCTCTCAAAAGAGATTGGCCCCTTCATGATGACTTGACCCGATCGATGACCGTCTATATGTATATATGAGAGATCGATGAGAGTAGCTTAATTACAAAATTA